>JAPMOQ010008662.1:461319-471374 GCA_026543055.1 Argiope trifasciata | reverse complement strand
CACACACACACACACACACACACACACACACACACACACACACACACGCACGCACGCACACACGCACACACACACAAATAAATAAATAAAATACAATCCTACAAAAGTATTTCTCTTTAATTAAAAAACAAACAAACATATTGATGTATTTTTACATCATTTTGAACAATCACTTTTTGAGTTTTACAAATTTACTGCTTGCAATAATATAATATTTCAAACATGAATAATAATTGATTACATTACAAAACAAGAAAATTCATGAAACAGTTATTTTTAACATTTCAACATAAAGGAACATGGTTTTTGCAACACGACCATTGCATGGAGCCATTACATAATTCCCAACTCAATCATTTTGAAAATACAGGTAAGTGGGTAAGTGACGAATGTTGTCTTTTCGTATATGCATATACGACGAAGGATGAGATGAACATCTAGGTTTTCTGGCCTGCAAACTTTGTTTTAATAAGCCTTTATTAGGCCAACCACTTATATTGCCGTGTATATGAGATCCCACATTGCAAAGAACATTGTAACGACTCGATCCTGACCGATCAAATAAAAGAGTAGAATTTCAGACAATTCTTTTATTTACAGCCATATATATGCAGAACAATTTGTTCTAATCTAGGTTAAATATTCGGTACTTACACAGATGAGCTACTCCAGGGTGGAGTGAAATAATCCGCAATCCAAAAAGTTTTTTTTTCAAAGCAATACCCGCTCGTTATCTCTGTCCAAACTCCATCTCCTCAATTTCTATTCTTTCACGTCAGATCTCCATCGGCCAATCATTCAGCAAAAATTTCACTCATTTGTGGCGCAAGCCTGGCTAAGGAAACTGTCCATCAATGACCGTCTTAACAACTGACGGCTCTGAAACGCGTGTCAATGATATTCCTTCACAAAGGGACCACCTGGCATCCATATGTTTGACACTCCTTTCCTATGAAGATGCGATAGGTTCCTCCCAAACAATGAATCCCCCGTGTGGATTCAGCTGAATTACTAATAACCTGAAGCAATAACCTATAGACTACTGGGCTATAAGAAAGCCACCCATCCAGCCATCTGGAGGCATTCGACAATGGAGGGCGTTAACAGGTCCGGAATAGCTGTCTGGAAATGCCGCTTCTTGTGAATGGAACAGAGGAACGTTACAGCATTAGTGATAAATCATTGTGGAACTGATAAATATGTTGTCGGAAAACCATCTTACTGTATGTTTTAATTACTTTTTATATAAGTAATCGTAATTCATAACACTCATAGATATGAAATTGCTCTCAGATAGCCCGTCAACAATGAGAAGTGTCGCAGTTAAAGAAATAAACTATCGAAGGCTCTGGTTGCACTTGGAAATCTGTTCGAAAAAATATTGAGAATTTACTAACTCTGTTACCAATCTGGTGGATTAAAATCTCTCAAAGGTATTCCTGTTTTGGCTTTAGATAACTATGATGAGCTACACGCGTAAAATGTATGAATTTTTTCAAAAATAACTAATCAAAATCGTTAATTCAGTTTCTATAGTGAAAGACGTAATTTCATTAAAGTTCTCCATTCCCAGATAAATAATCAAAATATTATTTTCTATTAAAAATTATATCATAAAAATATTAATTCAATAATTATACCAAATTTCATGACATTAAAAATTTATTCACTCGTCTAAAGTTACTTCAATTATTTTTAATCTTTACCAAAACTTTCAAATTATGCAATTGTTATTTTAAATTATTATGTGAAGGTCCTAGTGACCACTTTATAACACCGCTGAAATTCTAAACATTACATTGTCGTTTCCGTCGCGCTAGTTTTGATAAATTAAAATACGTATATATATAAAAAACTATACAAAGTTTGTTACATAAAGAGATATGAGATTGCAGATCTACATCGCTATGCATTTAAGTGTTAGTATTGTTAATTATAATTATAAAAAAAGGCCAGGATAACCTGGTAGATAGGGCGTAAAACTCTAGTCCGTTTGGTTTAAAGTTTTAACTAGCCAGTCGAAGATTCCCAGTGTGTGGTGGTGACTGACGCACATATAAATTAGTCGTGGTCACAAATGTCGAGCACAATACCACTGGGGATACTAGATCAGATGTCATCGTTTTCTGATTCAGATCAGATTACAATCTATGGTTGAGTGGATGAAAATGCATGAATGAAGCCTGCCCTGTAAAAAGGGTTGTGACGTGTGAGTGGCAAAATCTTACTCTTAGCCCTAGATGGCGCTACTGAAAATATCAACAGACACATTCGATTGGCTCAAATCTCAGTCTACGCGTCACAGCGGACTTGTTTAATGGCAAGCATCATAAGAAACAACACCACATAATTATGAAAACATATCTATGTTTGCCTCCAAACAGAGCTTTACTAACTCAAAGACATACAGGGCATCCACATCTGAGGGGGCGGGGGGAAATTGAATTATTAATTTATTTTATGTTTCCTTCTGTAACGGACTTTTTTAAAAACATAATATCAATACAGTGTAAAATCCGTTCAGTTTTATGTTAGCTCCTTCGTTAATCTACCTTACGACACAAAAATTCTATATTTCGTTAATACCTGGCTTTCTAAGGTGGAATTGAGCTACATTTTCTTAATTACGATGGACAAATTTGGCCAATTAATAGCCTGTATTTTTACGTATCGCAAAGTGCGATATGTTTACAAAAATACGGGTTTCTGATTGGCTTTAATGAGCCATCATAATTGCGAAAATGTAATTAAATTCCACCCTAATGTCAACAAGGATATGAGTTTTTCGCAGTGAAAATAGTGAAGAAGAGGAGGCCCTCCGAAGAAGTTTTTGTCCCTGGCCCTAATTGGGCTAAGTCGTGCTGTTTCAGGTTCGAGACTCGATTCCACCGAAGATCCGTCGTGTGAGGGGGTCTCTTGCACGTTAAATTTGTCAGGCCAAACGTCCTCCCGCTGGTGTGGTGTGGTGTGGAGAGGGGGGGTGCCACTTCAGGTGTCGTCCTCGTCATCTGACCGTGGTTCAAAAATAACGAGGTCCGTCCCAAAATAGCCCTCGTGGTGCTTTAAAACGGGACGTTAATATAACTAAACTAAACTAAAGCCTCCAAAGAAATATAATAGATTTGACGGTTCAATGATTTTTTTAAAATTATTATTCTCGCTTAAAATATTTTCATAACAAATTAATATATCGTTCCATTCGCGGCATGGCATGTTGTACATTAGAGTTTGTTGTCTCCCAAATTTGTCTTTTTTTTTTTTTTTTTTTTTTTCAGTTCAGCAAAAGCCTTTTTTTAAGTTTTCGATTATTACTTTTTTTTCCGGCGGAATTTGTGTTTGAAGCATCGGTTTCTTTTAGAGATTTAATCAAGCATCTTCTATAAGCTCATCGATTGTCAGTTCTTCATCCCAAGAGCGCGACAGCTCAGAAATATCATTACTATCAACTTTCAAATCTTATTACTTGACGAGATTGACAACTTTTTCTTGACAGCAGGAATGCCCTAATCAACTTCTGACGGTCTTTCCCGACTCATTTTTGAAAAGGAAACGTTCGGTTTATTTTTAATATTTGTTCCCCCTCTCTCGTCTATGAGATATGCAAAAAAAAAAAAAAAAATATTGCAGATGTCAAAAAAATTTGAAATTGAGATTTTGAATGCTTCCGACTTCTTCAAGTCGAAAAACATATTTTTGGAAATAAGTCTTTCTGTCTATGAACGGGATCACTCAAAAGCTCTTTGAACTATCGGATAAAATAAGTATATTGTTACGAATTTCACCGTCGGGTTGCTGCTTTTATTAACTTGATCTTTTAAAGCGTCTTTCATCGACGAAAGGCTTTTCTTCAATTCACTACTCCCGACTTTCATATCCTTCGTAAAGGGTTTCATTTCTTCTTCTCTTGCTTTCATTTCTTTTGTAAAAGCTTTCATCTCTACTTCTCCGGAAATGAAATTCTGTATATTATGCCATGACTACAATTGTAATTCCGTGATGCTGTGACTTATTGCACTTTACAAGCTCGCTGACTGCGATTTAAGCTGAATTAACACAACTGAATTGTTTTCAGTAGCGCCAACTAGAGCCAAGAGTACGATTTAGCCACTCACATGTCACAAACTTTTTTACGGGCGGGCTTCACTCATGCCTTTCATTCACTCAATCGCTGATCGTAACCTGAGTCAAAGACCTGAATCAGACCTGAATCAAAGAACAATCACCTCTGATCTAGTACCCCCAGTGATATTACTCTTGACATGGAGAACTTCGTGACCACTACAGATTTATACGTGTACCAGCCACTACATATATGGAGAACCTTCGACCGGCGGGGTTCGAACTTCCAACCCAAGAGATGCGAGTCCGTTCTAACCAACCAGGCTCTCTTGACCTCGTTATATCGTGCTAAACTTTTTTATCTATTGACCAGTAAAAAGGTATCAATTGCAAAATAAATACTTTCGCAATAAATCTATATGAGAAAATTCTATATTTCACAAGATTTTTTTCGCCCACGTGAAGATGCTTTTGTCATAGAATCATCGACGTCGTGCTGCAAACATCGACAGGTAGTTATCACAAAAATAAAAAGTTCCCGATCTGTTGACTGAGATTTTTTTACTGGAACACAGTTTTAGATAGAAAATTGATTCATTTAGAAGATATAAATCTTTTTTCAATTTTTAAAAGGCATCAGATATTTCGTGTGACCTCGTAGCAAGTCACAGGGGACTGTTTTGAAACGAGCATTTGTGAATTATTTGCTACAGTCAAATGTTAACTATCATTCACTAGTGCTGTTCAGGTTATTCAAGACTTTATCCAAAGTCTTCAATTTTATGCAGAGGAAAGGGAGTAAGACTTTTATTGGTGGGTATGCGAGAAAGTTTTGAGAAAACCACTTCCGCTTATTGCAGAAATATCCGAAATGGTAAAGGAAAAAAACAATGCGCATCGAACTCAGATACATTAGGGTATTGCGATATAAAGTTTTACTACACTGAATATCTTTAGTTGATGAGAATTACGCTTAAGAATATGATTTATTCTTGAATGTGTTTGGATCATAGTCAGGAATCCTTACATGTGCAGTTTTCCATTTACTATCAACCTGATATATCAACGGCAACGTCGTAATATTTCGTAGTTCCGAGGAGCAACACAGTGGCCACGAGCACATTCCGCATCATAATTTTGAATAGCAATTACAATGTGTAAGTTTTAGGGAAACTATTTTAGACGATCGCATAAAATTTTAAAGTTATGAAATTTAGTATAATTAATTATGATCAAACTATCTGTAAAGAAATAATATTTTAATTACTTATAGGGGAAAAAGAACTTAATGGATTTACCTTGCATGGACTTTACAATGGGGACTGATTTAAATAACTATTTTGGTTAATTCTTTTGGGGAAAAAAATCTCATGCCTGTAGTTCATCGTAGTTATCTAAGGTCGAAGCAGAAATTTTTTTGAAAGACTTTAATCCTACAGATTGGCAACGAAATTTGAAATCATAGGTCTTTTTACAGATGTTAACAATTGCTGCTCAAGGCCTTTTCCTAGAGCTAGGCACAGTAGAATAACATACTAGTAATTATAGTAACTCGTTGCTAATTTGGGGTAACATTTCGAAGGACTTAATCGGCATTCTTTTTATGAATTGTGAAACAGGTTCAATTGGGAGATCACCATGAGGTATTTTCCTTCTAATGTACCAGAGTGCACCAATAATCTTTATCAGATGTTTATTTTGGAAAACTGAAATATCAATAACTACAGAGCTACTAAATAGGACGCAAATACCCTGCATGGGTCATCATAAGTAGAAACACATGCTAGTATGACCTGTACAAGGTGACTCAAATAACCCTTGTGGTCTCCAGATAACAGACCTTCTGGTAGTGTTCATTTTGTTATTATGAGCTACGCAGAGAGTTGTGTTAATTACTTGCTTAGCTGTGGACCAGAGATACCATATAAAATGACAATTTTGTACTTGAACGAAGTCCAGACTCGTTGCCTGAAAAATTCATAGTCTTTTAACATGTGGTTTTTATAAAGTTTCCCGAGTTAATAATTTTAAGTAAGCGGAGTATTTCCACACCCGATTCACCCTCCATTATCTGCTATTGGGCGAATTTAAACCATTTCGCTAATTTTGCAGCAGTTCTTTATTTGTTTTAAACATTCTTTTGGAGTGCCAGAGACTTGATGCATAGCTTTCAATATTTTTTCAGATATATTTATAATTTGGTTTGCTTTTTAAATGCCCTCATGTCAACTTTATCCGTTTTATAAAAAACACGGGATTTTATAATTGCATTTAAACACTAGCCAAGTCTTCTAATACTGAGTTATACCACTCATCATCATTGATGCATTTGTCTCATCACAATAGTTTCTAATTAATTGAACTTCGTTTACATTCCAAATTTAGATATTACTATAAATTAATATAAAAGTGTTAGTACCACACTATTGTGCAACACAGCCAAAGATGACTTTTGAGCTATAAAACACAATCTCCTAACTGCCAGTTCTATCAGAGACTCTCTCACATTGACTACTACATCCCTAAAAATGACAACTGCATTCCTTTTATTTTTTCATTTTCAGTTTTTTATAGCTCTGCTTTATATTGCAATACAGATTTATACCTTTAGATCGGTTTTAGAGTTACAAACCCAATGCAATACTCTTTTCTTGAACTTATCAGTTATTTATACTATATGGAACATTTGTGTTAAATTTCTTGTGCTGATAGAAATTCGAATATGCGTATTGGTTCTACTTTCATTGACTTATTTGATAAGGATGTGCATTTTCGGTGGCAAGACGCCACTCAAATTTCATTACATTTTTTAGCTGTTTTGTTTTGCCTTGTATCGTTTAAACATCATTTCAATTAAACAATTTGAAAGCCTAATTGAACACTAATACGGATCAGTATGAACTGTTTAAAAACAAGGAGATAAGATAGGGTATCTTTTATTTTCTCGTATATGTAGTATAGAGAAAATATTGTTAATGTCCTTAAATTCGAAATCGAGATTTTGATGAATCTCCATGTTTTAGACCACACTAAGTTCGAAAAACATGTTTTTGGAAAATGCATATCTGTCTGTCTATCTGCCTGAGGCAAAGAAAATTTAAAAAATCCTTTGAGCTAGATGGATGAAGTTTAGTATACGGTCATTATATCGAATTTTTTAGATTTCTGTCGAATTTTGAGCACAATCCTTTCAAAGGAAACCCTTTTTCCCTGTTATAAGCTACCACAATAACTACAAAGCGAAGAGATAGCATTCAGAGCAGAGAATTAACATTTAGAATGTAGAACACTTATCAAATGTTTAAGGTAACTCAAATTTAATAAAGGATTGACCGTCTGTACTTCTAGAAACAAGTAAACGTTATAATTCAGAAACATAATTACTTACATATGTCAAATAATATGGGATTTTGTAACTATAAATGTAGTTTTGGATTCAGTTTTTATTTTCATCTGTTGCGAAAATGCATCTAAAACGCAATAATGAGGATGCTATTAACTGCATGCCAGGAGTTAGGTTGCCAAATAAATCTCCAAGGATGACACAAAAGATTCAACAAAAATATTAAATTCCCTTCAAAGGTTAAAACTTCGTAACTATTGCAAGTCAGTTCAAATCAAGGGTTTCTCGGAATAACACCTTTGTTAGAGTATGCGAGAAAAAATGCGATAGTTAAAGCTCTTCTGCAAGTTTTTTATTTATTTATTTATTATTTTTTTAGGAAGGGGCATTTGTTCATTTTCTCTTTGTATGATGAGCTAATTTCTAATAGTCTTCTCCAATGTTGCAGCTGTTAAAGCGGTCTTCTTTGAAGATGTGATAATGATGCGGTTCGGAAGGGAATAAAGGTCGTCACTGGCAATGATGCAGTGTGGTTTCCGGTATTATATGAACATTTATCCTCATGCCATTATCACTGGTTTAGAAATTTTTAATAAGTATGATCACTGTTTTGTCCGCATGTCGACTGCGAACGTGGTGTCTGGGCCATTTGTACACACTTGTAGCCCCTATCGTTTTGCCATTTTCTTCAAGAACGAGACTTCTCATACAGAGACAGAGATTAATTTTTTTAGATTTTTAACAAAGACATTCTCATTGGTGGCCAAACTGAACATTATTTATCTAACATTATTCAGCAAGCTTAAAGGGTTACTCACAAAAGAAAAGAAGAAAAAAAGAAGGACGGGTTTAATGAGCAATGTTTATCAGAATGAATGAAGCGGAAACACCTTGATGCCACATGCTGGGTTATGTATCATTTTAACATATCATTTTATGTTG
Source organism: Argiope trifasciata (assembly GCA_026543055.1). Taxonomy (NCBI): domain Eukaryota; kingdom Metazoa; phylum Arthropoda; class Arachnida; order Araneae; family Araneidae; genus Argiope; species Argiope trifasciata. Next base: position 463,030 of record JAPMOQ010008662.1, on the reverse strand, counting down.
AGAGCTTATTTTAAGAGAATATATATATATCTACATGATGAAAGGCCAGATAACGTTGCCGATAGCAACTCCGAAGGGTTTGAACAAGTGCCTATAGAGCCTTAATTTATAAGATTTTGTCTAGCCGAAATTTCCATGAGGTGGATAGCAAATGCATCGGCGACTTGGTGAAAAAACACAACCAGAATTAACTGTACTTCTGAAATTCTAAATATAGGGAATTCTATAATGGGAATTGTATAACATTTCCATATAGACAGTGTGAAAATGTACTACCTTTGCGTTCTTGACCAAATGAAATTTAGTCATCACAATGGTAATTACAGATTATTTTCCAATTGTTATTGAAATTCACAAGAGCTATCATTCGTCTATATTTCATGTCTTTAAATTTCTATTTAAAGTAACTTGCAAATATTCTTTCACAGTATTTCAAATATATTTAAGCTAATTTAGGCTTCATTTATTTTAAAATTAATTTAAATTCTTGAAACATCAAATGATAAATAATTCTTGAAACATCAAATATATTTAAGCTAATTTAGGCTTCATTTATTTTAAAATTAATTTAAATTCTTGAAACATCAAATGATAAAAGTTATATTAGCTTTAAATGGTGTTTTAAAAATTTTAAAATGCTTATATTTTACTCACGTTGTCACTTCATCCCATTTAAGCCGTTTCATTGTACTCCGATAAGATGGTAAGTGATGAAATGAATGTAAATTAATTCTTGATTCTTATTTCTTCCATTATTATTTTGCAATTAACACAATAATGTTTTAGATTAGTATGCTAACTAGTTGAAAATAGAGTGATTAATTATACAGAGATCATTTTGTATGCTGTAACTAATCTTAACGAAGATGAAACAAACGAAGCCAGAATATAATACGGCAATGATTTTCATTAGAGGCTCGAAATGAATGGATGGATTTGTGGATTTTTTTTGGCGCAAGAGCCTATTCTGGCCATACTGCGCCAACCTCATGGTATCTATTCAAAAATACTTTTGTAAATAAAATGAAACATGAAATTATATTAACATATGTTTAAAATAATACTGTGTATGTTACAATAAAAAAAGTTAGAATTAAATGTTACATATATATTTTAGTCCAAATATTTTAGATAAAATGATAAAATCCAACAGCTTTTAAAAATTTAAAAACATTTTGATGAGGATGTTCGCCTAACAGCATCCGTATATCTAAAGATAAGCAATTAAAATAGCGGTTACGATGAAAGCTATAGTCGGGGCATTCGATCAAAATATGAGCAACAGTTAAAGTTACTGAGCAACTTGAGCAAATAGGAGTTCTTTCGCCTAGTAAAAGATACCTATGAGTTAGGCGGGTGTGACCAATGCGGAGTCTAGTCAATTAGACATCGTACTCACGCACTGGGAGATAGGCCACAATGAAATTTTGGGTTTCATAAAAGTTCATTTCAGTTTATTACTGACTCGATGATCCCATGACTCTTGCCACATTGAAAACAAGTGTCGCCCAAAAATATTTTTTGCATCGTTGCGTGGTATATCATGCCTGAGAAAAGAAGTCGCTCCTTTTGCAGCGACTTCTGCCATCTCTTTTCCACCAATTCCAACATGATTCGGAACCCAGCAAAGTAAAATGTCACTGTTCCTGTCTTTGAAGATCCTGAAAAGATCTAAAATTTCCAGGGCAACCGGATGAATTCTATTATGTCA
>JAPMOQ010008662.1:316932-461309 GCA_026543055.1 Argiope trifasciata | reverse complement strand
TTTTTTTTTATCTGAAGATATATTTGAACAAATGAGTAAAATGACGATTATTTTAAAACACTACAAGCATACATTAGAATTTAATCTTCCATTTTCCCCCTCCAAATTGTTATTATATTCAATGTTTCCAACAATCTTAATTACCATTATTTAACCAAAATAATACCAATTTATATATACTAAATATTTTTAATTTATTTCAATAACTTCAAAATTACTCTGAATAATAATAACAACTGACGGTTAATATATGACACGATAACAGCTCTTTTTTTTCTGTTGGAAAATGATGGCACCTTTAGAGAAACAAAGTTTGATATTCGAGTCCTTTGAAATGTTTTTGGAATATATGGAAAAGAATAATCGTTAATAATGATAATAAAAAAACCGATTAACCAGATTTAATATTCATCTTTTATGAAATAAATAATGTAACCAAGATAACAGATCTACAAAAACTTGAGATACGCATTTGAATAAGTCACCAAGAAGTTGTTAAAGCACACTTAAAGGAAATGATGACTGAAAAACTCTGAAAAATTTTCCATCGCCAAATATCAAACTCTGCTACTTTACAAGATGACAAATCTTCTGCTATAAAAAAAATTGACGAAAATTGACACATTCACTCGAATTGGGAAAACCCCTAATTTCGAACATTCGGGTGTCTCCACACAGAATGAACACAGAAATGACTATTTCGAGTGCTTCAGAGGACATGTTGGAGTATGATATGAGTGAGGAACCCCAAAAGACATCTGAAGATATCTGCACCCCACCACCTCCTACCGTTAAAGAAAAAAAAGTCTAAATTTAAATATATTATTCCAACAAATTATAAAAATAAATAACCTTTTGCTCTTTGCAATTTCTCATTGCATAGCTTAAAAAAATTCTTAACTTGTTAAGATCTAGAATGCGTTTATAGCATTTGTTGCATATTTTTTCACCATTTCTCCTGTACGAGTCATTTTATGTACACTTCAATGTGTTTTCTATCGTTCTATTATAAAATATTTTTTTCCTGAGACTTCCTCTCAATTTTAAAATCCAAATTTTGTTCACTTGTAGAATTTATGCTTGCTTTTTTATATATATGAATCTTCTTAAACGAGTTTTAGGATAATCTTTTTTAAAATCTTGTGTATTTTAAGACCTTATCACACGGCAAAATATCGTTGGCACTTTCCGTCAGCAAACGACAACGAAATTGACGTTACTTTAAAGTTTCACATGATTGGTTGAATTTCGTTTGCGGATAATATTTCCGACGACATTTTTGAAATGGTTAGAAAAAGTTGTCGATTATGAAACTTGCTTGACCGGTTTTTGTGGGTAGAAACGGAAAAGTGCTCACGAAATTTCACCGTGTGATAAGGCCTTTAGTTTCAGTGCTCCGTTTAACCATACGTTTGACGAATCAGGACCCTTGTGCCGTTAAAACCAACCAACCAACCAACCCAATAGGGATGCACACATTGAAAAGCATGAGTAAAGAAACAAAATTTTATAACTTATACTAGCGAGTGATAAATAGCATTTATCATTATCTAATATAATATAAAAGTTAAAATAATTGCCACTTATATTGATCATGGATGCAATTGCCTGTACCAATCAAAATAACGTGAAGCAGATATCCCGTCTCTAAACAGATGAAAATTAGTCGGTTCTAGTGATAATCAATTTTCTTTTATTGTTCTATTTCGGTGGCCGGACGAGGTCAGATTCCCCATCCGACCATCCAGTGTAAAAGATTTTTTAGACAGTAACATTTATTGAACTAGAACTCTCTCTTTTTTTGCAGTGTTCTATTTTTTCCCATTCATTTAATTCCTGTTATCTAAGAATGTTGTCAACTGCACGTTGAGCAAACGTTCGTGCTCTAAGCATGGGGGGAGGGTATGTTCTTTTGAAAGGATATGATCAATTTCTCAAGCTAAGTCTGCTAGAAGTTGCGAACATGTTTTTGCTGATAAAGACTGAGAAAAAATTTTATTATTGGTAATATTGCAAAATCCGGTATAAGGTTATATTTCCTGTCCCTTTCTCTTGTTTGGTTATATACCTTGCGACTTTTAAGAAGTGATCACTTCCAGATTATTTTCTGTTGACTGCCGAGTCATGTTGGTATCTTTGGAAATGAGACAGCGGACTTGGCTGCAAAATCTGCCTCGTTTTTTTTTTTTTTTTTTTTTTTTTTTTTTTTGAGCATCGGGCTTCCCTTTTGCGATGTTAAAAGGTCCTTTGTCCATCACTTTACTTGTAACTGGTAAAAGTCATGGGATCTTCAGATCAATAATAAGTTGCACTCTATTAAAAAAGACATTATTTTATGGCCTGTTCATCCTATACGTGAGATGGATGTTAAATTGTCTCCGTATAGGGCATACGCGCTTTACTCATAAACATCTCACATTTGGAGAAAACGCGCCTATATGCAGCATTTGCCAAGTTCAGTTTAGTGTTCTTCATATCTTGATTGAATGCCCTGTTTTTAATTCTTGTCGTGCTCGCTTTTTTAATCAATCTTCAACATTACAAGACTTGGTGGGCGAAAAGTATCATCCAAATATTTTTAACTTCTTGAGATCTATTGGATTTTTTACGTGCATTTAATTTTATAACTCTAATTTTATTAAATATTGCTAATCAGGTTCTTGGTTTGGATATCATTCTAACAAATCTTCATAACTCGTTGTCTTAATTTTATTGATACTAAAAACAATTTTTATATCAGTCTTGTGCAGTTCCTCTCTTTACACATTTTGAATTACATTTTAACAAATGAGCTTTTTTAAAGTATTTTATAAATTTACCTTTTGATTGGCGCAGTATGGCCAAATATGGCTCTTGCGCCATTAAACTACACAAACCAAACCAACCAACCTTGTTTGGCTATCTTTTTTTAAGTAGCAAAAACTCATATTTTGTCTTCAGGCGCCTAAAGATAAATGTCTAAGGCACTTATACAATTCTTGCCCTTCCAGTCCATCTCTACTCCATTGTTTATCTGAATTTTATAAGTTAAATCAGCTCAATTTTTATGAGAATGGCCGTATCTGCCATCAATTTTAAGACGACAGTAAAAAGGAGAAGAAGAAAACGTAACATTTAAGAAAATGAAGGTTATTTAATGTACCATCCTTAGTTTACTACAAGACCTGATTTTTTAAATTAAAGTTTTTGCTCATAAAGATTGAGAAAAATGTTATTATTGGTAACATTGCAAAATTCGGGACAAGGTTATAGTTTCCGCCTCCTCTTTTTTTCTTGACTTAAAAAAAAAGTGACAAAAACTCCCATTTTGTCCTTAACATGAACACCTTAGTCACTTCTTATCAACCCACCAGGCTCTATGCCTCCATTTATTTTTATTTAATAATCTGAATCAGCTTGATTTTAATGAGATTGGCCACATCTGCTATCAATTTTTAGACAACAGTACAGAAAGAAGAAAACGTAATATTCAAGAAAATAAAAGTTATTCCGTGTTCCATTCTTGGTTCACTACAAGACATGAATATTTTTTAAATTAAAGTTTTTGCTGATGAAGAAGAAAAAAAATTATTGATATTAATTATTTCATACCTATTGTAATAATAAAAAAAAAATATTTCCTTTAATGGATGTTTTATTTGCTAACTTTTCTGCTATTGTTTAACTCACAGATAAATGATGTTACAAATTATATAATTATAAGTGCTATATAATGGACTTATATTATTATAATCTTTATTTAAATTCTCAAAATTTAAACAAATTGAGCACTTTTGTAATATTTAAATTTAAATATTTAAGTAATAGAAAGAATATTTAAGTAAAAGAAAACCAAATTTATTTCCATTTCAGTTTGAAAAAAGAAAAAAAAAAATAGTACAAGTTATCGCCGTTGAATGGACGCGTATAAAAAGAAAACAAAAGCAAAAAGAAACAGACGCGTTTTAACTTCCGAAATTAAAATGATAGTAATCCAAATACGTAATTCAAAAAAATAAAATTAATTTCGCCAAAGCGGATGATAAACATGCCAAGCCTGTCATTCAATCATAGATAGCATGCTCTGATCTCTTTTGCTCTCTCATCCGCTCCAAATGCTGAACATCTCTTCAACTAGGCAAATCCATTTCACTCGAGGGGTGACTGGTATTGTGGAGAGGGAAGAGCTTAAATGAATCCACCTTTTATTTCTCCTAGCTCTTTTACTTTTTTTTATTTGCTTCCACGCTCTTTTTTTTTTTTTTTTTTTTTTCGATTCCTCTTTTTCAGAGATGAAGAGATGCCGACGCCGTGCGTGGAATGTTTAATATAAAGAGAGCTGTGAACACTGAGTGTTTTTTTTTTTTTTTTATGCGTTAGTTAGATAGATTCCGTTTTTAGCGATTCGGGCAAGTTAACAAGCATACCATTTTCGATGAGAATAATACATTCATTTATTTATGATCCCTTTTTATTTTTATGTTTTTCCTGCTTTGAAGGGCTTTCGACTCGAACTTTTTTTAAAAAAGACTCGATTTATTAGTTTACTCTTTACGCAACAGGTGACTGCCATTTTATTCCGTTTGCTGAATGTTCTTTTTCATGTTTTGGAAGCACTGAAACTTCAGCTGTTTAAGATATAGTGCGGACTTGATTTTATTTTATTTATAATTTTTATTAACTATGATTTGTATAAATTTTATCAAAGCGAGAATTTAACAGAATATCTGTTACGCATTGGTTACGTTTCCATAATTTGTATTCATTAATTTAAGTTATAATCAAATGTCCACTTAGTGAAGGATTATAGTACAAAAGTGCTATAATCCTTCGCTTTAATAACGGGAACGGTTTTAGATAAAATACATTTTGAGGTCCTTCTTTTAATAATATAATCAATTTAATTTCACAGTCCAATACGTTTTTAACATGTTAAAGCTTTATTTTTGGTTAATATCTTGAAAAGGGTGTTCCAAAATTAACTCAAGATTTGTATTTGCCACCATTCGTTCAATAAAATATTGGCAACTCTATTAAAAAAAAACCTTTGACAGTTGATAATTTAGGGATGGTAAAAATAGAGCATTACGACAGAACAACATTTTAACGCAAGATTTGAAAAAAAAATGCGTTTTTTTTTCTTAAAATTGTTATATTTTTATTATATTTATGTTTATTAGGATAGAGTTATGTTTAGAATGGCACACAAGGCAAATGGTTTCCATGACTTTACTGACACTTAGTTTTTTTTTATCGAAATTTTCCATGGCCATTTTACATAAATGTGGCTGAATTTCGTTGATGTAGCATTGAATTTCTTTCTTAAATGGACACGTGTTTGTAGACTTGTTGGCATTAACTTCTGACTTCGAATAACCCGACAAAGAGAAATCCAATGGTTCTAAATCACTCTATCTAGGGGGCCAACTCTTAAGTTTTCGCACTGTGGCCGGCAGACTTTCATTATTTTTAAAATATTCTTCTATAATGCAAACATGTTGTTCTATGTAACTCTCCATTTTTACCATCCTTAAACTATCAGCTGTCAAATGTTTTTTAATAGGTTTGTCAACACTTTACTGCATCAATGTACTCAAATTCAAACTTTGCGTTAATTTTAAGGCACCCTTTATTTTATTATCTTGGTAAATACAAATTATAAATTTATTTATCACCATTCCAAACTGTTCCGTTACGTACACAGTATTATTAAAACAGATGTTCGGTTTCATGAAGATTCTGATAAGCAATGAACATAAACATATTGTAATCAACCAATCATGCTTTATAAATTTTTAATGATATTCTATCATTCGAAGAATTTGTATTTTTTCCAATATTATTTATTTAGCAACTAATGAAATAAAGTTTTAAAATATATCAGCCTGCTACCCAAAGCAACTTGCAATAAGCCACAGTTCTTGCCCACATTTTTGTGGAGCTTCAACAACTAGTTGGAGAGATTATCTTTTTACTGTATGTATTAATGATACGATATATCCAATAAACGTCAATGTGAATGAAAATGTGTAGCGTGCCATTCCGCTCAAGTAAATAGTTCTGAATATGATTCTAATAAATTTAGAATCTATTTATATTTTTGAACAAAACTTAGATTCAAACAAATAGTCGATTTTAAGTGAAATTCTATGTTTAAAATGATCATGCAGCTGTTATGAAAATATAAAAAGCGTGGAAGCCATGCATGTGTGATTCGGTCGCCTATAATTTTAAACATATAATTAATTCATCTGAACTTTCACTGGCTGTAGCTTACATTAGCAATATAAAGGAAAACACTCCTGCTATTAACAGGATACTATCTTGTGATACCATGGTGTTCAGCTATGTCATAAGCAGCATATATACTGTTTCTCAGAATTTAGATAAAAAAATTATTTCTGCTAGTTTTTCTGTGCTAAACAGCAAAAATAATAATATGCTATCTTGACTTTTGAAGCAATTAATAAAATTTACTAAATTACACCGTTAAGTTCTGATTAATTACTAATAGTGAAAGTATTTGTTGCTTGTTTAATTTATTATGTATCATGTTGCAAATAGCACTTCATTTTTCACTAATTAAAAAATCAAAGATATTCTTATAATTATTAATTGATGTCATAAGTAATTAAAAGTTATTTTGGCAATGATGCTACGACGTGGTCACTAAGTTGAAAACGAAATGTTTAAAGTTCGATACTCGATTCCGCGAAATATTCTCCATTTGTATGAGCCTAATGAATGCTAAATTTGCTAATATAAAACTTGAAGTTTAGTGAGATGAAATGTCGTCTTGTATACTTGTTATATGTATACTTGTCAATGTATACTTGTTAAGTTTTATTGAGATGAAATGTCGTCATTGATATCAGATCAAAATTCCAATGAATGACTCTTTTCATAAAATTCTTATGTAACTTTAAAACAGGATTCATTTATTTGAAAATAAGGCTTCATACTCATGATTTCATTCTCATGAGCTTTATATACTTTCACTCTTTACTCCTATCGAATATAATATTTTGTTTTTTAAAAAACCATTTATATATTATTATTGGTACTAATTTTTGAATTTCGCCTGTTTCACAATATTAAGTAAAAATTTAAGAGATTAACTTTTTCATAAATTAGATTCAACTTTTGGGATTATTTAAATGTAGGATTTAAATTGGGAAACAACACACTTTTCTCTCATATTTCTATAAACTAAATTAATTCTTTTTATGATTTAAAAAAAAAATCTCCCAAGTATTTTGAAATCATTCTATGTAAATAATAATAAAAAAATAAAAAATAAACCCTTTATTTACAAATTAAGATTTTTATTCAAGTACTTTATAATACATTACAATTCATTATTAATTAACAAACACGGAAAAAAGAACGTTAACAAAGCCGTATTAATACACAGTCTGCACTTAGAAATTCTAGTACGAATGAAAAATTCTGTTCTGCCAGACACTTTCTTTGCATTAAGAACAAGAATTCGTTATTCTTTTTATTTATTTTTTATTCGTCTAGTGTGACGTGCTGAATCATGCATGAGATGAAAACTGACCAAACGATAATTTTGGAATAAGTTAATATTTGCACCTGCGTCTTATCGACCACTTATTCGGCGATACAACAGTAATCTTCGCGGCTTCTCGCACCGACAAAAGGATGAGATCCCAACCTCCGTATTTACATTTGCTCCGCTGGGTGGAGTAAGACTTTTTGATTTTGTTTCATCAGCAAACACTGCGAAGGCCGACTTTGGTAGTCGGGTGTTTGATCTTTTGATTTTATCTCGCATTTAACGGCTCTATGACAATTTTGGACTTGGAACTCAAGATTTCCCCTCCCTCCCCCTGCTAATTTACTCAGACTAAACTCGGGATGAGAATAAAAAAATATTCTAAATATTAGTTTTACCTAAGACATTATGCAATATCCTTAACTTTATCCAGTTTTTTTATTTGTTTGTTTACTATTTGAATAGTTAAAAAATTCTGCTGAATTTTTTTTCATTAATTTAAATGTTTTGTTGTGTTTCTTTTTGTATGTGTTTTATTTTGTTTGGCAAAAAGGCAGTCTTTTTGTAGAAACAATCAACAACTGATAAAAAATGAAGTAAATTTTAAAAAATCATATATTCAAAGAAAAATATTAAAGATGACAAGGAAGAAAAACTTAATTTTGAACATTCCCTTTTGTGTATTTTCTTTTTTAACTGCAAATTATTTACCTATTCATATATTTATCTGCGATATTTTTTATTTGTTTTATAAGTTATTATTTTAATATTGAATATGTCCCTCAAATGGAAATACTACACAAGAAACTAAAAAAAGGGGAAAATAATTAAATATAAAAAGTTTAAAAGAAAAAAAATGATGTGATCTCTTTTATAGTTATTGTCGTAGAAATACTGTGAGCATTCGGGGGGGGGGATGCTATATCGACAATCAAGCAGTTGAAAAAAAGGTAAGTATAATTTTTGTTTTTAAATGGCTTGATTTTTATAAGATATTTTAGAAGTTTTTCTTACGCATTTACATAAAAGTTCTTTTTTTTTTTGTATATTACAAGTGAGAAAATTTATGAATTCAGCTGGTAAAATTAAATCATACATTTTTTATATTTATTTATTTATTCCTTTCATTAATGAATTTACTTACTGCTGTAAGTTCATGGTATATAATTAATTAATCATAGTCCATACTATACATTTCATACAGTAAAATCATTTTAAATAATTCCTGACTCGTCCATTAAGAATGTAGAGCTGCAACATTCTCTGAAATAATTTTACTGGTTTGTATTTTCGTTTATAAACCTTTTTAGTTATTTTAATCACATTAAAAGTTCAACAAGAATTAAATATTTATACTATTATAATAAAAATAAAGAGAAAATATCAGAAAATTTGTCAATTAGAAATAGATGCGTAGATTGAGACAGCTCCAGGGAGTATTAAAATTCTCTAATGACAAAAGCTGATAGCAAAAATGAATGTCCTCTCAATGTGTTTAGTGGTGGCTGGGCTGCTCTGGGCGCAGACAAGGCTTGTTACGCGACCAAATGAATGATGTTTTTGTTTTCTTCTTTTGTTTGCCCCTTTCAATACCTTTTTTTACTCTCTTTAGCTATTTGTATAATTTTTTGTTTATTTGTCTGTTGTTGGCTACTATTTGGTTTTAATTTTGAGTTTAAGTTGGTCCTGTCAAAACTTATCTAGTGTATATTCGTTTCCTTTTTATTAGAAATAATTCTTCGAAAAATGATTCCTAAAATAGAATTTCTAAAGTTTTTTTAGAATTTTTAATTTTTTGAATAGAATTTTTAATTTTGCCATTTCAAAAATAAAATCAATAATTTTGAAATATTTTATGATATAATCTTTTTAAAGGATTTCGTTTTAAAAGTATTTCTCTTGCTATTTTTAGAAGGATAATAACCAGGTAAAATTAAATAAATAATAATAACAAACTAAAAAACTAAATAATAATCTAAGAAATTTTCTGTCATAAAAAATTGATGCTTCAATTACTAGTCAAAGTTTAAAACTTAACTTGGGTATCCTATCATTCAGTGTCTCGAATTTCCCGCATTGGAAGTAATAACACACAAATGAGCGTTTTTGAAAGCTGATTATATTTTAGAAAAGAAAATTAGTTTCATGAAAAAAACAGCTTTCACTTCACACTTAATAGTAGCGTTTAATGAACACTGTAAACTTATCATTGAAAAATCATTAAATTTACTAGTTATGATGAGCATATATGACGAGTTCTCGAAGACCCAAAGATTTAGCAGAGAACTGAAGTTAAAAACTGATTTTTGCAGGAATATGACAAGGTTTGGTTACATTAACGTTCCGTTTTAAAGCAACACTATGACTACATTGAGACGAACCTCGTCATTTTGAACCGCGATCGATGACTAGGACGAAGCCTGAGCTGGCACCTTCTTTAAAAAGTTCCACACCACTCATGCAGGAAGGCATTGGCCCGGACTTTCTTACACGACGGGATCACGGTGCAATCGAGTCTCGAACCAGAAACCCTCCGGTTCCAAAGCTGGGACCTTACAGCCAGGCCTCCACTGCCCCTTAATTACGACAAAGAAGAATACTGCGAACTAAAGATAAACCACCACTTGTGCAGTTACTAATATTTTAAGTATTTATGTTATTATTCTAGTATAAAATTTATTGCTTCGTAGAATAATATCAGTTATTTCATAAAATAACTAGATATTTTATGAAATAAGTAAATCAGAGGGGTTATTTAATGAAAATTAATCATTTTATGAAATAATTGAACTATACAAGTCAATGGGAACATATATATTCTTCAAAAAACACTTTATTTGAGTTGACTACCAATTGGGCATTTACTAATATTTTAAGTATTTATATTATTATTTAAGTATAAAATTTATTGCTTCGTAGAATAACATCAGTTATTTTATAAAATAGCAAGATATTTTATGAAATAAGTAAATCAGATGGTTATTTAATGAAAAACTATAATTTTATGAAATAATTGAATTATACAACTCAACGGGAACATATATTCTTTAAAAAACACTTTATTTGAATATATAAATTATATTCCATTTCATTTTAAATGTTCGTTTGTTTAAACTTGCTTTATTTAATAGAGTGGTTAATAATAATATGCATATTATTCGTTCTCGGATTCTAAAACCCTCAGTGCTTTTGCGCATGCACCAGGAAGAATTTATTTCGTCAAAAAATGGGGTAAGAGAAAAGATAAAGAAGGTATTTATATTTAGCACTAGGATAGACTAAGATTATTCGCGGAATCGGGAGGTTTCATCGTTCTGTATATCTATCTCGCTTAACCAAGTGCAAGCGTCGAAAAGTGCTAGTTGCGAGATCCTGAAACGAACAGAAATTACTTTTATTTTTTGTTAAATATTAATCAATAAGAATTCAACATTCAGAACTGACGAGAACATTTTTTTTTTTACATTCTGAACAATTTTTACTGACATGTTTTAATAGTTTCTTGAGAAAATTCGATTTTTTTAATATAGTAGTTTAATTTTTATATTTGATAATATTAAAAACGCAATCGTACTCAATAATTTATGATATGGTATAGAATAATATAAGTAACAACTGAATAATTCATTTCGTTGGTAACATATAACCTTTTTAAAAAATGCACTTATATGAACGTATAAATTATATACCATTTCATTTTAAATGCTGATTTGTTAAAACTTGTTTTATTTTCTTATGCGGATGATAATATGAATATTGTTCGTTCTTGGATTCGAAAATTTTCAACGCTTTTGTGTATGTGTCAGGAGAAATTTATGTCGTTAAAAAAGGGACAGGGTGAAAGATAAGTGAGGAAATCTCTATATTTAACACCAGATTGCCTAAGGCAGTCATTTTGACTGCTTTTCAATTTCAGTTAGAAAAACAATTGTGTATATAATGACACAGTTTCTTAGAATTTTGTGACTTTTTGTACAACATATAAATGCGTTTATTAATCATTGTAGTTGCCTCCCCCTCTTTCATTTCCGGGATATATATATATATATATATATGTGTGTGTGTGTGTGTGTGTGTGTGTGTTATATCTGTATTGCCTAAAAGCAGTCATTTTGACTACTTGGAAATTTTTAAATAATCAAATGACTTTTATTATTGAATTGAGTAAATTTCTCATATGAAATCGGAGCCAATCTGATTATATGAAATCAGATCGGCTCCGATTTCGTATAACAGTTTATATATTTTTTTATTCGAATACCGTTCGTTACTTGTCATTCGAATCTTTATGCCAGGTCTGCCATCAGAAAGTCATCAGAAAATGAGGACCCACAAACATCAAATACAACATATTCTAACAAACAATAATTTTTGTCAAGTGCGACTTTGTAACAAAAACAAAACAAATAATATATATAAAAAACGTCAAAAGTATGTTTGCGGAAGATTTACACATAAAAAGATTTAAATTTACATTTGCTTAAAATGTACAAAATTATTTTTTGTTCCAAATGAAGTAAATTTTTTTATTGTTAATACTTACTAATAACTTGATATATGACAGTAAATAGTATATTAAAAATGAATTTTAAACACATTTCTTTACACATTAGTTATTCTTTCACAATGCAGTCATTTTGACTGCTTTGAGGCAATATATACATACATTAAGTCTCCGTCTTTCTAGTGTTAAGAATACAGTGAATTCAGATTATTCGTGGAATCGGGAGATGTAATAGCTTTTCATCGTTCTGCGTATAACTTAAGAGCAAACGCCGAAAAGTGCTAATCTCAAGATCCTGAAACGAATAATAATTACTTTTATTTTATGTTAAATATTGATCAATAAGGATTCGACATTCAGGAATAACTGAAAATAATTTTTACTTTTTAAGAAAATTCGATCTTTTTAAAATTAGTAGTTTAATTTTTATCTCAACATTAAAAACGCAATCGTTCTCAATAAATTATAATGATATAGTATAAAATATATATAAGTAATAGTCATAACGAAATAATATAAAGTTTTTATCAAATTTTCTTTTTAAAAAAAAAAGTATGATTCAATTCCACAGCGGCAGGTGGCAAATACCCGTCATTACGAAGCCAGATTTGCAAGTGGAAAATCGTTTTCATAATTGCCTCTTTGGATTCTGAAAAAGAAAAATTCCTCTGTATCTGCCGCCAGGCGATAAAAATGACCGGTTTTTCTATGATCTTCTGCTCTTAGTCAAATCGAGTCCATTACCGTGAATAAATTTCTTCTTTTTTAATTAACCATTTTTCCGATTGAAAGAGCTGTTGATAAAGACTGAAGAACCTCCTTTTAAACTGCGTTCCTTGTTTCTTCTCATTAACCAAAGCTCTCTTTATTTCACTTCAATGCACAACTTTGCCACAAGTCGTCTGCGTTTTTGAGCAGTAAACACCGACGACACGATCCTGGCGTCAGTCTGGACGATCAGATGTGGCGGATGTGCTCCAAGAGAGACTGGATTACCTTATCCAAGATGTGATAATAGTAATGATAATAATAATAAAAAAAATCCTTATATCGTCTTGTTAAAAATAAAGGACTTTTTGTTCGACCTCTTTTAGTTTTATGTTCTTCTTTTTCGTTCGAACAGAACTATTTAATTTCTTTTCACTGAATGGATTTTTTTTTCTCGTTCATTCGGGAATTCTTTGGAATTCGTGTTGAGATTCCGATCTCGAAGGATTAACCTCTTTTATATTTTTTTCCTTAAACAATGCTATTCAGAACTTCGGCTGAAAACTGTATTTCGGACAAATCTGGTCCATTGTTAATAGTGTATTTGGTTTATTTATTTTTCCTTTTTAACAAAAGCATTAGACAGTTAATTACACTCACAACTGTCCAATTTTCGGATTTTTTAAAAACTATCTTTCTCTTTAGGTATTGCTTCATGTTTTCAACAAGTGAGACTTGGAAATTATTTTTTTAAAGCTACATTTTTTTAAAATCCGTATGATAACAATGGGAACCAATTTGTAAATTGTCACCTGCATTTGAAAGACAATACAAAATGGTTTCATTAAAGTAAAGACATTTTATCAGTTTAATCAGATTGAAAAAAAAAGATGAAACTTCGCCTGCAATAAGTGCACGAAACAGAGGAAAATAAAAATATGACATTACTCGTGATTTTATGTAAAATGGAAATAAAACGAAACTTTTTTTTTTTTTTTTCATTCTGTACTGCTTAGTATATTTCCTGGACTGAAAACTATATTTTAAAAAATTATGATGATTATTTTGTAAATTATCATCTGCATTTGAGTGTCGATAGAAAGGGTTCTCATTAAAGAGATCAATTAATCAGGCTGAATTTTTTTTCAAAAACCATGACTGCAATAAATGCACAAAGCATAGAAGAAAAAAACAATCCTCATTAAAAAAAATTTTGGATGTAAATTAAGCAAATCTTTCTCTTTTTTATATATACAGTGCCTCTTAATACGTTTCCTTGCCTGAGTTATTTTATTTCCGTGATATTTTTAAAAATTAGAATTTTTAAAATACTTAATTGGTATTGCTTCATATTTTCAACAAGTGAAACATGGAATTTTTTAAAGCTACATTTTCTTAAATCCGTTTAATATTAATGGGAACCAATTTGTAAATTATCATCTGCATTTGAGTGTTTATAGAAAGGGGTCCCATTAAAGTAAAGTCATTTTATCAATTTAATAGTGTTGAAAAAAAATTAAATTTCTCTTGCAATAAATGCACAGAACATATAGGAAAATAAGTATATCATATTTACCCTCATTTTATGTAAAACTAAAATGAAGCACAATTTTTT
This sequence comes from Argiope trifasciata, assembly GCA_026543055.1. Taxonomy (NCBI): domain Eukaryota; kingdom Metazoa; phylum Arthropoda; class Arachnida; order Araneae; family Araneidae; genus Argiope; species Argiope trifasciata. The sequence goes on along the minus strand of JAPMOQ010008662.1, from coordinate 446,984 downwards.
TTTCTTTTCTTTCTATGCAGTGCTACTTAGTATATTTCCATGACTGAAAGCTATATTTTTTAACAATTGTGATCGTTCATTATTTAGTTATTTGTTTATTTTTTACTTAATAGTTATTATCTCATGTTTTCAAGCAATGAAGACATGGAAGTTTTTTTCTTTCCTTCTATACAGTATTACTTAGCATATTTCTAGGATTATCTTTTAACAATTATGATCTTTATTAAATATTTATTTGCTTAATAGTCATTTTCTCATGTTTTCAACCAGTAAAGACTTGGAAATATTTTTTTTCCAACTGCGTATTCTTAAATCTTTAGGCTAACAAAAGAAAGTAATTTAAAAAATTGTCTTCTGAATTGAAATGCTGCCAGCACAAGAGAATATTTAAGCATATACCTATTTCTACGAAAGGGGTAAAAATGAACACCTTTCGGTATTTAATTAGAAGAAAATATCAATCTACCTACCTATTACTTACTTTTACAAAATAGATAGGTAAAAGTAAGTAATAGGTAGGTAAATTGATATTTTCTTCTAATTAAATACCGAAAGGTGTTCATTTTTACCCCTTTCGTAGAAATAGGTATATGCTAAGTCAGGATAAACCTACTATTAAATAATTATAAAATAAATAAAGCAATAAAAAAGATTTCAAATCGAATAAATAAAGTTGGACGAATGGAGTGAAATAACAATACACCATTTTCTGGCGGCAAGCATGAATTTAGTATCCAACCTCCCTCATTATTCCTAGTATCGTTATAACAATCCTTTCTAATTCAGTAACATACCGCCGCATTCCGTGCATGGAATTCTTCGAAATTCGCCACTCTGTCCGAACCTTCTATATCCCCCTCCCTCATCCTATCTCTCAGCGGTAAATAATTAATGGATACCATCCCAAAAAGAATCTTGCATAAAGACATCCCTGCTTTCAAAAGAAAAGGTAATTCAGTTCCGGCAACTGTGGTACTGGATATGTTGGCGGCAGACTGCCTCTTCCGTCAACTAGGTAAACAATGGGATCTCAAAAGGGAGGGGGCGACCTGACAGTGACCACAAGCAGCAGCTCTTCCGCAAACACAGCTTTAAGGACAAGATAAACACACGTCTCCAAGAAATGACCATTCCGACGGTGCCAACGCAAAGTTCGGCTGGTGCCAGAACTCCTCTTTTGGGTATTATGAGAAACGTACCTTTGTGTTTACCTCCTGGACAACTATCTCCGACAAAAGTGATTTGGTGGAGTTGAGATAACGTAATGGAAAAAGTAAATAGGGCATACTTTTATTTTACTGACAAGTTGTTTGTGAAAGTTTTGCCGAAAAGGAAAGTAAGTAAATAAAAATTCGAAATTGCTGGTCTTTGTTTAAGGAGACCTTGAGTGGATATTTTTTCCTGGAACCTTGACTAATTAGAGTCAGGTAGGCAGCCTAATAGAAAACCATAAATATCCTCAGAGTATACCACAAGTACATAAGGGCAATGACATAATTAAAAAAATTTTCCTTTGGCAAGCAGGAAGGTAAAGGTAGATTACTCTACATCTAAGTCAGTATCTAACAACATAAATTGGCGATGTTAGAAAATCAAAACTAGGACTTGAAAATTACTTTTCAGCTCTTGATTTCTAAGATATCGCAGGTATCAAAAAACATTAAGTACAAAAGTTTTCTGTCTCATTGAAGCTAATTTAATTTGGCTAATTGAGTTTTTTTTTTTTTTTTTTTTTTTTTTTTGTCTTCAATAGCAAGAAAGCTATAGAGGAATAAAAATTCCCCTCCCCCTACCATTTCCCTCCCCTTTGAGCTAGATGGGTCCCTTACGAGCTCGTCCAAAATTTTTAGAATTCTAACGGCATATTCCAAGCCAGTTAAAATCCGAACAATACATACACACACGCGATTTTGACGAATATCGAGTTCGAGATCGAATACCTGCCTGAATAAAAAAAACACATTCCTGGAAATATCTGTCTGTCTGGAAGCCTGTTTGTCTGTGACAAAGATTAATAAAAATGCTTTGAACTAGACCGAGGAAATTTAGCATACAGCATTTACACCAAATTTGTAGATTTCTTTCAAATTTTGAGTCTGTTTGTCCAACTGTTCGAATATACATTAACACGGCAAGTATATAGCTAAGAGCGGCAGCGGTTCACCGATCTTAATACCTCTAGTTTAGACATTTATCAAATGTTTGACTAATTCGAACAAGCAGCTGACCGTCTGTCGATTTGTACTTTTAGATGTAAGCAACCTCCATTACTCAAAACGTAATGACAACATACATCAAATTTGATATAGGATTTATGTCAAAGATGTAATTTTGTGTCAAATTTTTGTTTCAATCTGTTGGTAAAAATACATTCTAAACTCCAAATTTCATTTTCAGATGCTATTAACCGCATGCTGAGGATTTATTGCCAAAAACTCGTAAAGGGCCACTCGATAGATTAAGTAAAAATGCTGAATTCACACCAAAGGGTAATTGATCGTTACAGATCAAACCAAAGACTTTTCAGACATGATGCAATAAACCCTTTAGTCGCAAGTAGACAGTTGCGAGGAATTCGGCAGAAGTGTTTCATAATTGAATCTAAAAATCCACGAAACGAAATGAAAGTAGATCCAACAGAAATGAAAACGTTTAGATGAGCATATTTTCCTATTGAACAAAAGTCCAGATGCAATTCACTTTGCCCATAAACAGTCCGGAAGTCACCATTGAAGTGATTTGAGTAATTATTTAAGTTAGAAATTCCATAATCAGGAGCTAAATGCCAGAATTTTTTATTAACCGCTCACTTCATTCGCCTTGTGTTCCATCTGTGTCATATTTAAATGAATATAAAAAAATACACAGAGATAAATCATAACAGTCATTGTCAGATACAATATCATATATAAGGTATCCGACTACGTTCGAAGGAAAAATTTTGAAAACTCTAAATTTTTAGAAACCATTTAGGGTTTTTAGATGAATTGTCAATTATAAACATTATAAATACAAAAACAATCATTTGAAAATATATTTTATTTTGAGAAAACCGAAACAGTTAACACTCTACACAACATTGTAATGCAACAATCCTATTTTTCTTTGCACACAAGTAATAGAATATGATGATGAAGGAAATGAATCAAAAGCTAAGAAAAGTTTTGCGATGCAAAGAAGTTATGGGTAAAAATATACGTATATATGCATTTTTTTTCAATAAATTCACAACTTAATTTTTCTAAAAACATTTTCGGAAAAAACTTTTTGTTCATTTCATTGCCCATATCATTTAAAACACACGCTGAAATTTTTATGTAAATACCTCTATTAGTTTTTGAGATATCGTGTTAACGGTGGAGAATTTTTGTGAAATTTAAAGTTTTGAGAAAATGGAAGCTAAAGACGAATTTTAGTTTTGGAATAATGTGACCCTGGATGATAAGTCAGATCTTCCTTTTCTTAGAAAAGATGACCTGTTTTGGGAAGGGAAAGGTCTAAATTACAAGAAATAATATGAATTTTAAAAAATCTCCAATGTGGTCGATAACCAGTGTTTTTAACGTAGTCGGATAGCTTAAATTAATATAAAATATACACAGAGATAAATCATACCATAAAAAGAACACAATAACAGAACTAATAAAATAAAGACCGCTAAAATTACAAATACACCCAATACTAATATTTCAAAACGCTTGTTCGTCAGTGTCGTCCAAGTCGTTCTGCAGAATAACATATTTATTAGAGAAAATGTGAGAAAGATTCGAGGAAACTATTCCCTCTGGTTATTGGAATTATATTTTCTATCTCTTTATGTATCTGTCTATATACACAATAATTTGATACTTACATAATAACTAGCTTTGAGCCATACGGATGAATAAATGTTGCATTTGTAGATTTCCTTCAAATTTCAAACAAAATCCATTTAGGGGACTCATTTTTTTTGGGGGGGGGGGACTTTTGAGGGACTTAATCCATTTAGGGGACTCGTATTTGGAAATTTGTCCAAATACGAGGGAACAAAATAATTACAAAACGAAAACAACTTGATAAATAAAAGTTAGCACGTATGTTCAGCATCTGAACTGGTGGTCCCTATTAAATTTGGAACAAGGTCCAACATATTATTCACCGTGTGTCTGTCTGTCTTTTCGTATGTATGTAACGCAACGACTTAAATAAATGAAAATTGGTTTGCATTCTTATGACTATAATTATAGATTTAAGTCAAATTTTAGATTCAATCAGTCTGAAAAAAAAACTGTCTAAAATATACTTAATGTTTCTTGTTACTTGTGTATTAACCTCGCCTGCGATTAATTGTCAAAAATCGCCAATTTATAGCGTTAGAAAAAAAAGCTAGACCGATTTTTTTGTTACTCTTAGCAATCATTACGTAATTACCGGTTTTCTTTCCTATTCTGCGTAGCACACGTGCGGGAGTCTGAAAATAAAAATCTGAGTATTTGTGTTTTGTCCAAGAATCACAATTTTATATGGAAGAGTGGGAATGTAGCATTTTCATTTGATAGAGAGCTAAAAAGTTTTGATAGACCATTCTTTTATTCACACACAAGCTTTAAAAAGACCTATCCCAAAAATGTATTTTTATTCGGACATCAGGTAGAATAAAATCTAGAGATTCATCAAAACTTCACAGTGAAAATTTTTCGAATATTTATCAGCTTTTCTTTGCATGTTTCATAAATGAGAGAATGAAATAGACAATGTTTTTTTACCTCCAACTTACCAAAATTTCTCGCCATTGCAATCCAAACTTTTAGATTATTTTAAAAGAATAGTTTCCATTTTTGGTAAGAAAATTTGAATAAATTTTGAATAAAATTTGATGAGAGAAATCTGACTAGAAATTAAAACTTAATTTTAAATCAGTAGGAATGCATTTAAGCTTCATTTTTTCCTTAAAAGTCTAACCCATTTTAATATTTCAATCATAACGCTTTATCAACATTAAGGATTATTTAAGCATTCTTTTCATACGTTTTATGACTGTTATATTATTGTAGCAATTTAAATATAGATAACGTAGTTTCAAGGACTAGACCACATAACGGGTAATTCATATAAATAGCTATTTTGCCAGCAGGAAGTAATAATTTTTCATCATTGAGAATAAAATTAATGTAAGCATGCTTTTAAATTTTAAATAAGTTAAGAAATATTGTAAAGTGTCCAATTCAAGCAAAAGAAATTTATTAGAGTTTGTCCGGTTATAAGCAAAAGCAAAAAAAAAAAAAAACTGATAGTAATAAGAGCGTTTAAAAAATTTATAACACTTTGGGAAATATTTTAAAAAGTGCAATAAATTTAAAAACAAAGCGTATATAGATAGATATCTTTTTGTACGAGAAATATACAAACAGAGCAATTCAGAATTCCGATCTAAACGTCTTAATCAATATCCATCACATCGACTTTTCTAAATTAGAAAGAAAAAGTTTAGTTTCAATTGTAAAGGTGCTCCAAAATTAACTCAACATTTAAATTTGCCACCATTCTGCAATAAGGTGTTGGCAGCCCTATTTTAAAAACCCATTTGACACCTGATAGTTTAGGGTAGTAAATATAAAAATGTGACATTATAGAACATGTTTTCATTGTTGAACAATATTTCAAAATTAATTGAAGTCTGACAGCCACAGTTGAAAGTTATGAGAATTGTCAACCTAAGTTGTATGATTTAACACCATTGGATTTTTTTTTATGGGAGTATTTGAAGTAGAAACTCTGTACCAATAATCCTACAAGCACACGTACATTTAAGAATGAAATTTGAAACTGCATCAACGAAATTCTACCCCATTGTTGCAAAATGGCCATGTAAAATTTAGGCAAAAGAGTGTACCAACAAAGTCGTTGAAGACATTTGCCCTATATGTTATTCCATTCACAATCCTGCCCTGTGTACTTTACTATTCGATAAGAATATGGCAATTTAAAGACAGGAAATTTGTTTTTCATTTAATTGAAATCTTATGTTAACTGGTTATTCTATCGTGTAGCTCTCCATTTCTACGAATCTTAATCTATCAGATGTCAAATGGATAAATAAAATTAAAATTTTACGCAAATTTTATCTTCAGATCAAATTTCAGGTCAACTCTTTAACAGATTTGACTCAAACTTTAATAAGAATCTATATTTTAAATGTCAAATTTTTTAAATTTTATTCTTCCAACTCTACATTTAGATTCGAACAAGACAGATAATCTTCCTCTGAATTGACATTCGAAAGAAAAAAAATTGATGGAAATTTAAAAATGGGATGTTAAGTGTTAAACCAAATTTTATTATCGCTCTCTCAGATAACCAAATATGACGCCAAATATATCTCTATATAACTTACAGAAGTGTTTTGAGACTTGGAGATCCACCAAAGTGTCGGTTCCAATATTTTCTTTTCGTTTATCATATCGTATTAAAAAAAAAAATCACATTTCTAGTCTGAAATATATCATTTTTGAGCTATCATTTACGCAGAGAGAATTTCAAAAACGTGTTTTTCTGACTTAGAAATGTGGCAATTCGTCAAAAACTCGCTCTCGAATTTTTGACGATTGTGAAAACTTTCCTTGTATACTTCGTGCACACGAGAAAGTAAAGGGGGAAGGGGCGAAAAACCCTATTGTTCAATAAAATATAATTAAATTCTGGAAAATTCTCTTCTAATGCGGCACTAACCAAAATCTCTTTAAATATTCGTTTTCAAGGTAAATCAGCGGATGCTACAGTAAAGTGCTTTATTAAAGCACACCACCAAACCATTAGAAAGCCCACCATTCGACAGATTAGGTTGAAAGCCGGAAACATTAGACAGGGGCTGAACTTTGAAAGAAGCCGATTCTGCTAAGAAACAGTCACCTGCTGGAAGAAAAGAAATCTTTTGAAAACATTATTATCTTCCTGCCCCTTCTGGGAAACCGGTCCCGCCGGGGGCTTCTTGGAAAACGAGAAGAAAAGGCCCCCATCAGAATTTCTTTTTCCACTTCGCATGTGGAAGACCCATTAATTAGCACGGCTCTACCATCTTGCTCTATTTCGGATGTACACATTTTATTTCCTGTAATTTTTAACACGCTTTTTGGCCATTTGTTAACTAATTTGCCGCAATTTAATCCATGCTATACAAGACTCGGCCTCAACCTTTGATCTTTTGACATATATCGTTCTACATCACCATTTATTCATTAACGTTTTGACTATTTTAGATAGATTTTATTTTACCTCCTCCCCGCTTTTGCGTAAATTTTTGTATTTTAATCTTTTTTTAATTATAAAGCAAAATGCATATATATCTGTGAGTACATTAAAACTCTACAGGCTACTACCAAATTCGGCCCATATATACTTTGGAGAAAGTTAATGTGCACCTATGCGTTATTTCTTTTGAAATTTTAATTAATTAAATATTAAACTAAATTTTGGCGTTTTCCCGTGTTAACTGTCAGAAATATTACAGCACAAACAATATTGTTATACCGTTTTGAATCTTTAAATTTAAAATTCAAAACGGTATTGTATTTTTTCGGTGTTACCCTTTGAGTTGCTGCTAAATTTTCGGGTTTAGATTTAATTAACTTTTTAATACCATTTAAAGTGTATTTTACTATAATATTTTCATTATTATGTATAAAACCCGAAACTTCAATGCTTCTAATATTTTATCCATTTCATTTCGTTTTTGTCTTCCATTGTTGACCATCAAGCTATGAAAAGTTGCCATACTTCGGAATTCAGTAGGTTTCTGATTAAATCATGTTTTAATTTGAAAAAATACCATGGCAATTAAAGCTATGGTTTAAGAAGAAGTAAGCAAAGATAAATTTTATCAAAAAAATTTCCATTTTTAGACATTTTTATGTTTTTGCTCTTTTAGCTTGATGTATCATTTTTATTTTTTTTAAATACATTTTTTCTATTATCTATACTTATAATAAAGCTCAATGTGTGTGTGTGTGTGTTGGCACTCTACAGACCAGACCGTTGGACCTACAGCTACCAAATTTGGTACATGTATACCTTGGTGGTCGGGAATGTGTACCTCGGAGCCCTTTTTTCGAATTTTTAATTAGAATTTGAATTAATTAAAATTTAAGCGAAATTTCGACGATTTTCCGCTATAACTTCCGAAAATATTATCGCACAAACATGATTTTTACATCAATTTAAAGATAAAAAAATTAGTTTTCTAATGGTATCAGTGTTTTAATGTGTAACTTAAGCTTTTATTTTTAACGAATTTTTAAAGAAATATTTTAACCATGTTTTTCAACAATATATTTCGGACAAAACAATAAAATTCAATCTGCACGAGCACGTCAAGGGGGAAAAATCAGGTTTTATCAGCGTGTTGCCATTCTATTGACGGAAGTTCAAACTAAAAAAAACAACAACTATCATTGCAAATTAAATCTAAAGAAATGCAACTTTTAGCACGTGACTGGATAAAATAAGAGAAATATAATATGTGACATTTTCTAAAATAAATAATGAACGAGCAAAGGGAAAAAATAGCTTTTATTAGCTCTGTTGAAATCATACTGACAGAAGTTCAAATTAAAAAATAAATTAACTATGACTGCAAATTAAATCGAAAAAAAATGTAACATTCACCACGTGATTGGATGAAATTAAATAAATATTAAATGTTATGTTTTCTAAAAAAGAAATACAAGACAAAGGTTTCTATGATCGTTTGCAACATCTATATCATTAATTTAGTAAATCAGTGTTACGTGACTTTCGAAGTTTAAGTATATCTGGCAGAGAAATTATAAAGAGAGCAAGGCACATAAGTATTTAATTGAAAATTTTAGACCCCATTACTCTTGGCGAACCAGCTGGTCGCCAAAGGCGTCTAGTAATGAAATAAAGTTAAACAGACAATACACAAAATGCTGTTATGATGATGAAATGTAAACAACAAATTCTGAGCAGTTTTCAATTCTATCATTCTTATTAATGACTATAAATAAAAGCTAGAAACAAATTAATATAAAAATAGCTTAGATTTGTTTAAACGATTGTTTAAGCAAGTTTGTTTAAGCCATAAAATTGTATGTAGATCTCTAAATTGTAAATTCATTTTAGGTTGTCAATGTTGTGTCGCCAACCTTTAAAATATTCATAAAAGAGATCTTATTATGAATATTTTAATCTTTTTGGGCAACTTTTTACTCATATCTGTAATGTAAATATTGTTGGAAAAAAATCCAAAATATAAAAAATTTCATATTTTACACACATATTTTACATGGTACAATTCTGGGATAAAAATACGCTCTAAGATGTTACATATATAATATTATTAAGAAAACTGAAAAAAAAAAGGTTACATTTTCTCTTGACTGATCCTAGTTTTTGTAAATAAATGCTAATATTTCTTCAAAACCAGTTATTTCAAAACTGCATAATATTTAAACAATTTCAGTTTTATTTATCCTTCTATCCTTATGTTAATAAAAAAAATATATTAACATTAAAATATTTGTTTTTTTTTTTCATATAATTTCCTTCGAAACCTAGTAGGTTATCTTAATAATTCAGTTTCATTTTAAGCATACATAGTTAAATTTATAAGAATAACTGTTCTAATCAGGAAAAAAGTTAATTTAAGTAAAAACAAAAATTGTCTAAATGAAATGAATACTCATATTTTATGCTATTTGAATCAATTAATTTTCTAATAAATTAAGAATTTAAAATTTTTACGAAGATCATCGGTTTTGTGAGTCATTTTTAATTAAATATTCTTGAGACACTAATATTTTAAATTAAAAAAATATTTTCATCTTCACTCAAAATAGGTTTTTTCTTCAATCGTTACATAATACAAGGTGGCCAGAAATAAAACACCCCTACTCTGACCTCCATGGATATCGAACTACTCAGTGTAAAGGCTCAAAATTTTGTACACATACTATTCAAAATATGGGGAAACGGATTTCACGAAAAAAAAATTAGTTCCTGAAATCACCGATAGGTGGCGCTGCACAACTGGAACTATGATCAAAAGACACAAATAATAAAAAAAATTAAAATGTTTATGCGGAATGGAATGCTTCCATGCTTCCTTTTTAATTTTTCTGCCCCTTATGGAAAATAAAAATAGTAAAGAAGCTAGAACTCCCGTTGTAACTGCAATTTCATACTGTAACCAGAAAAATTTGCATAAAGCATGGTTAGAAGCCATGTTCTGGGTATAAAAGAAGTTAAAAGGTGGGGAATGTCATTCTTATTAGTGATGGCTGTCACGCTGCCAGAACGCGCTTTGCTTGTGAAGTTGTTTTACGAGAATAAAGGAAATGCTCCAGCAGCACTTCGAGAGTTTCGCCGACTTAAGGATTTGCGTAAGGGACCATTGCTTCCACAAGCTCTCAGGAGAATGATCGCTCGATTCGAGGAAACTGGACATCTTGGAGTTCAGCCTCGTCGAGGACGCAAACCGGTTCGTTCAGATGTCGTTGAAGATGTTGCCACCGGTATTGTTGAACAGTCAATGGATAATGTTTTAGGCTGCAGTAGTGCACGTGCAGTGTCACGACACTTGGGTGTTCCCTATAGCACAGTGTGGAACGTACTCAGAAAAATGGTGCATTGTTTCCCGTACAAAATCCGCCCTAATCAACAATTGCTGGCCACAGACAGGGAGATGCGACTGACCTTTGCATTGACATTTCTTGCTAGAGTTGAAGTGGATGCATCGTGGCCGTGGCAGATTCTGTGGAGCGATGAGGCCCATTTCCACCTCAGTGGAACAGTGAACACCCATAACTGTCGCATATGGGACACGACAAACCCCCGTACCTTCCAAGAGATTCCACTCCACTCACCGAAAGTTACAGTCTGGTGTGGATTCACAGCCACATTCATCCTTGGACCGTTCTTTTTCGAAGAGGTTACTTCCAATGGCCTTGAGACATGTACCGTGACGGCCAACAGGTACAAAAGGATGCTCGAAACATTTGTTGTACCCCATTTGCAGCAGCGCCAATGCCTTGACACCATTACTTTTATGCAAGATGGAGCACCTCCACACATTGGACTCCCTGTGCAACAGTTTCTTCGCCAACATTTCACCACTGACAGAATAATCAGTCGCGCGTTTCCGACAACTTGGCCATCTCGTTCACCGGATCTTAATCCGTGTGATTTTTGGATTTGGGGACACTTAAAAAACCTTGTTTATCGAGAACGTCTGATAACCTTGGCAGATTTGAAAGAGAGTATCAGTCTGCATGTGAGAAGCATCTCAGATGACCAGTTACGATCCGCAGTTGAACAAGCTGTCCACAGACTTCACATTTTACATCTTCAGGAAGGGAACCATATTGAGCAGCATTCCCTGCATAGATAACGTCCTTATTTCATGTATGCTTGGTACTTTCAAATAAAATGTGTTTAAAACGTGTTTTTGTGTCTTTTCAGCATACGTCCAGTGGTACAGCGCCACCTATCGGTGATTTCTGGAACTAAATTTTTTTTTCGTGAAATCCGTTTCCCCATTTTTTGAATAGTATGTCCACAAATTTTCAAGCCTTTACACTGAGTAGTTCGATATCCAGGGAGGTCAGAGTAGGGGTGTTTTATTTCTGGCCACCCGGTATTTAAATGATTTCATTTTTAATTATCATAATTTGTTTTTGTTTCTTAAGGCACTTGTCATAGATAAGCCTGCTGGCGAAGTCATCGGTTTTAAGCCGAGAGAGCGTCTCGTCCTCTCTTGAGAACGCTATCTAGGGCTAAGAGTAGGCTTTAACTACTTTTGCGTCTCATTTGCTTGCACAGCCCCTTTTTACAGGTGAGCGCATTCACACACCTCACAGGTAGAACACAAATGAAAAACAATCATGCCCGAACCAAATCTCGAACCCGGGACGCCCAGATCACGTGGAAGACGCGCTACTCTATGCCAAGATCCCGGCTTATAATTTTCTTCTAATATTAATAAAAATTATCATATAAGCATTAAAATAACTGTGTTTTTTAATCCCTAGTCGGAAACCTTAATGAAACAACAACAAAAATTTACGTAAAATCAAGCAAGCAATATTAGCAATTTATATTGATATAATATAAAATAAAGCAAACCAAAGCAATTTATACTGACTAATTGATAAAAAGAGGGTGTTGTTGCGGCGGTGCACATTAAAGCTGCGCGCTGCCTAGGGCTACAGAATATCTAAATCCTCCACAACGAACACCACCTGTTAGTTGTCAAGACTCTTGACAAAGTAGAGCGATATGTAGATTAAACGAACTTCAGATATTCCAGACATCCCCTGGAAGACGTTTTTTAGATACCGTTTGAATCATCGAGTCCGTTTAGATGATTAGAATTCAACAGGTGCTTTCTTTCCCTGAATGAAATAAAATGCTTAGAAAGAAAGCGCATTTCTTATCACACTTGGCTCATTAGGCTTTATTTTTTTCTCTTCCCTCCCCCATTTAGTTTAGACTGGACGTGATAATAGTATTATGGATAAGAAACAGGCGGATTTTTATTCAGAAGATGACTTGTATCAGTAAGATAAATAACTTGCGTGAAATGAATGAATGTAGGGATTTTTTTTTCCCTTTAGAGGGAAAAGGAAGTGAAAGAGAGCAAAAACGTAAATTTCTTAAGTTAAATCTCTACAAATATTCATCTAGCCTTCCAAAGCTTTTTTAAAAAATCAGAGTGATCTTTCTGAAACTTTCACACATATTCTTTAATAAAAGTGCTACCCCCCCCCCCTCCACTCGACGATGGTGGCAAAGTATCGGGTTCGGAATCGAAGGTTTTGAGATTCTAGACCCGATTAAACAGAAAAAACATCGTGTAAGTGGGTCTTTTGCACCTTAAATCTACCGGCGCCAAACGCTTTGTCACTGGTGTGATGTGGAAGTTTAGAGGGGGGGGTTGCCTGCTCAAATGTCGTCCTTGTCATCTGATTTGGGTCCGAAATTAAAAGATCCATCCCAAAATAGCCCTAGTGTTGCTATAAAAAGGAATGTAGAAATGTATTAATCTTATGCTAGTTGGCTAACTTACTTTAACTTAGTTATATTAACCGTCCCATTTTGAAGCAACACTAGGGCTATTTTGGGACAGATCTCGTCATTTTAAACCACGCTTAGATGAAGAGGATGACACCTGAACTGGAACACCCCTCTCCAAACTTCTACACCAGCTTGGGGACATTTGACCCCAACGGATTTTGCGTGACCAGACCCGTTTACACGGCGTTTCTTCGGTGGAATCGGGCCTCGAACCAACAATCCTCCAGATCTGAAGCCGATACCTTACCCACCAGGCCACCGCGGCCTTATGCTGCTTGGCGAAAACTAATCGTGAAAAATCGATTTTTGGCATGAATTTAGCCCTGAATCTAAAGCATGATTTCTGGCGCATAATGACTGTCTGTGCGTGTGGAGGTTTTGAGAAGGGGGTAGAGTAGCTCAGTTCATGTCATTTCATCAGTTGTTCTTGTCATTTGACCGCCACGCAAAATTACGAAGTCCCTCCCAAAATAGCCCTAGTGTTACTTTAAAAGTGGGACATTAATATAAATAATATAAAGTTGGCTATTAGTTACTGACTTAGGTACCAGAAAATCGAATACATATTTTCGATACTTTTCCCCCCTTCCAACTGAAATAAAAAGTTGATACGAAACTATAATTGTAATCACACACCAAATTTCAATTAATTAAATCGACGTATTTTTGAGTTTTTATGCATTCGTTTATATGTATGAGAAAGATCAAATAAACTGTCAAACGTTTGATGGATTTCGTTCCAAATTTTATAGACATTTATATTTTAGAAATAAAATGTAAATGCTTACCGAATTTTGTTTATTTAGCCTTTTGTGTTTAGTAATTTTGTAATGAGTTTATTTGTACTTTAACAGCCAGATAACATTCTTCCTCTGTAAGGATTTCATTCAGAATTTGATTGAAAGTTATAAATTTGTTCTTATGTCTATGTACCAAATTTACTATGTTTAGCTCAATGCGTTTTTGAGTTTTCGTAACAAACAAACTAAACAAAAATAAAAACATTTGTAAACAAACAGTCATGATGCTAAAAATATGTTTTTTTTTTTTTTTTTGGACTTAGGAAGATTTGGTCTGAAACCTGGAGATGTCCAAATCTGGAAGTCAATTTTTAAAAAAAGTATTCCTGCATTTCCTTTTTCCATATTATATTATAAAAATATACAAAGGATTCAGATTTCTAGTCTGAAATAATATTTTCCTAATAATTTTTTTAAATTCCTTTACCTGTCTTTATTTTTATATTTAATTCTTACTTTTATGAATGCGAAAATTTGCACACAGTAAATGAAATTAATACCTTGAATTACAAAATTTCCTCATCTTATTACATACCCCGTTGAGAACATTTAATAATATTTTATTCCCTATAATATTATAAGCAAGGAGCCTTTGAGATATTAAGCGTTTCCAAGCATTTTTTGCATATTAAATGGTTTAATATTTTCATTTGATTGCAGATTTAAAGCTAAAATTGCAATAATTCGATGCGCATGTAGAAATGTCACGCGAGAGAGTACGTGCGAAAGGTCAATAGCCCTCACCACAATGCATGTATGGAAGCGCAGGTTACTAAAACAATTAAAAATGTTTTTAAATATATATTTAACAATATTTTAGAAAATCTATTTAAATTAGTGATGTCACTAAATGCGCATAAGACGCGCATACAGACAGTGAAAAATATAACATGCTACTTTGTTGACGGCTGGAAGTTGACTACCAGAGTTTTAGTTGGTGCCTCTAGAGGGCACGCCTAGTTGTTAGATAAAAAGTTTGCATGAGAATACAATTAGCATCACTAAACCTTTTATTGATTTAATTTTTTTATTTCTTAAAATAGTGTAAAAATCATTCTAATGAAATAAAATGCCCCGAAGTTGCTGATAAAAAACGTAAACAATTCAATCAATTTTTAATTCAAAATCTAATGAATTAAAAAAAACCCTTTTCCTGAATGAACTCCTAATATATAAGAAGTGAAATTATATTGGTGCAATGGTTTCTGTCACTGTTATACAAACAGGGGAAACTGCAAGGATTCAGCTGGGAAATTTTAGAGCACATATAGCCTGGATTTGTCACCCACAAATTTTCTTTTTTTCGACCTAAAAAGAAATTATTCGGCGGTCAGAAATTTCATATTGGCTGTAACCTTATATAAACAAACAGCGTTCTATAAAATTGGAATTTTCAAACTATCTCAATTCTGTGACATATGTTTTAATATGAATGATAGTTATGCAGTAAATTAGAAAATTTATATCATTCCCTTTCTGTTTGATATCATTTGTTGCATTTTTTTTTAAAAAAAATGCAACAAAAAGGTGGTACATGAGCTGTTACCTGCCATTTGACTAAGCCTACAATTACAAAGTTACAATAGGTTCACAATTATCCTCAAGTTACTTTTAAAAAGATACTTTAACGTTAACGAAGCAAAATCAAGGAAATAACCTTACTAGGTGACTTAACACGTACCATTGAAATTCTTTCAGTATTTAAATACATTTTATTTTATTTTTGTTGAATAGATATTTAATTTGAATTTTAAAAAAATCCTGTTTGAATTTTTCTAGCAACTTTTAATAGGAATGATTTTTTATCCCCATCAGTAGTGTAAATACATTATTTCTAGATAAGTGAGAATAATTTCTAACTCCCGTCATTGACTATATTTATATTCAGTGACCTTGCATTTTTCTCATTATTGTGAAGATTCAACGATTAAGAAACTAATTAGAGAAGAAAAATAGGGAAAAACATAACTACTTTCGGAATTCTTTTTTTTAAAAGAGCAAGCTTTCTTTTGAATTCCTTTCTACATTTTTTATTAGTTTTGCAGCCTTTTTTATTATTATTATTCCAGTGCCTGTGAGGCTGGCTTTTCAGGATTGTCACTGATAATCTTCGATTCAATTTTTGGTTTTTCTTTACTTGTTATTAGTTTTTACTGAAGGAAATGTCTCATGTTTTCAGGTGTAGCGGTCGCATAATTCTACTAGCTTCACTTTTGTTACAACAGATGGCTTCATCTTATTGACATCAACGAATATTTTCTCTGATCCTTCGTGGGGGTCATTATAAGATAGTATTCGAAGTGAGGGTCACTTATTTTCGTGTTTGAGTTCGTTTTGCCATGAAATGTGGTACTTTGAAAATAATTGTTTCTGAAACTTGTGTGTTGTTTTCATCTACCTCATGGTGAAGTTACAACGAGTCTCGTTCCTCTACACAAAGATATCTCTTAGAAAGTCAAAGGTATATCCAGATTTACCAAATTAAGAACAGAATCCATATTGATGAATCAACAATTGCTGAATTGTATATGAAATATAGATATATAGTCAACTGGTCAATTACAGGCGAAGACGGGAATTTGTCATTAGTAAAAATATTCTCCATAAAGGGAGCAAAACTTATAACATGGAAATCTGCTATGATATTATTTGAAATTAGATTTAGTACCTATACCATGGAGATATGACGTAGTTTACCTTGACGTCATCCTGAGTAAACACTTAACTTTTAAAAAGCATTTTAACAAAATTAAAAGCAAGTAAAAAGGGGCTAAAACCAAACTTTATCTCATCCTGAATAGCAAGTCAAATTTTCAACAAGCCTCAAGTCTCAAAGACCGTATACTAATCTAAGCACCATTAAACTAATCTCAAGCACCATTCCGAGGTCCCGTACTCATCTTCATCAAGCCGAGTTCCAAAGATCTGTCCATCCGGCAGGCGAGCCACGCAACCCCCCTCGACCCCTCTTGCGGTTTTCTGGGCTCCTTTGATGCCTGTCGATTCTACCAAAAATTTATCAGTAAAAAGGGCAGGCATCAAAGGACCCCCAGAAAACCGTAAGAGGGGTCGACGGGGGGATGCGTTGCTCGTCTGTAGTTTCTCCGATCGTGGGACCTCCGCTACACGCATAACCTATTTGGGCGTCGGCTACTAAGACCCAAAGACCACTAGAAAGATTATAAAGTGAAACAGTTCGGAAAAACAGTAACATATCGCTGTTTGGTAGTAAAAATCCTTATATATTTCAGTGTTGCAGCATTGCAAAATCTTTACAAGAAACTTTCAACCAGAGTTTTTGAGAAAATAAAGAACGACGTCAAAGAAATCGAAACTTCGTATCTTGTGCTAATGAATAATATCAAGAGATCTCGCCATCTCATTCGTGTCTAAATTTTGCCTCATCGACTTGATTCTGGATCCAATTTGCAGAAAAAACACTATTGTAAAATTTTGCCTTTTTTTCTTCTTCCTTATTTTTTCCTTTTTCTGAAATATAAGTTATATTCAGTTCAATTGTTGTATGAGAAGTATTCACTTAAAATACAACCACATACTGTAGCGTTCCCCTGTCTCATTCCCGATAAGTGGCATTGCCAGCCAGCTGTGGACACCTGCTAACGCCCTCCATTGTTAAAAGCCTCCAGATTGTTAGGTGGAGGGTCTGCTTATCGCCGAGTGGTTGGTGCATCTGGTCATTAGTGTTCAGCTAAAAGACCACATGTGAAGTTCATTGTTGGGGAGGAACATATCGCATCTTCAAAGGAAAGAAGTGTCTAACATCTGGATGACAAATGTCCCTATTTGTGAAGGGATCATCATTGACAATTGTTCCAGAGCGGTCAGTTGCTAGGAAGCATCAATGATCGACATTTGATGATGGACAGGCAACGTGCAACGTCGTGATGTTTCGGAGTTCCGTGGTGTGACAAAGTGGTCACGAGCACCTCCACATCATAATTTGGAATAGAAACTTTAATTTGTAATATTTAGGGAAAGTTAAATTTAATGAAACTAGTTTAGACAAGCGTCGTAAAGCTCTAACGTCATGAAATTTGGTATTTAATATTTTTCCATAATGGATTGATGATAATTAATATAAAATAATTTTTTTAGACTATTTATTGAGTAATTGAGAGGAATAATTAATGGAGTTACGTTGCTTTTGCCTTTATCTGTTGGGACTGATCTATTTTGCTTATTTAGTTCGAACAATTTCCGGAATATCGCACGTGCAGCTCATCGCAGCTGTCTTTGCCGAAACAGGTAAAAATTTTGATAAAGTTAATTAATTCTCAGCTTTTTCACTGAGGGAAAATTGATATAGACATTGTCTAGTGCAGCTCTGGGTCTTTTCCTTGAGCTACGTACAGCAGGATCGTATGCAGGTATATTAATAACTTGTTACGAATCTGGGGCAGTTTGTCGAAGAACTTCAACGACGTTCTTCTGATAAATTCCGAAACAGGTTCAATTTTGAGGTCGTGGTGTAGAATTTTTCTCCTGACGTACCAAGGAGCGTTCGCTATCCTTCTCAGGTGCCGATTTTGAAAAACTTGCAACCTCTGAATGTTGGTGGCACTTGTGGCTCCCCATATTTGGGAGCCGTACATTAATATTGGTCTTAAAATTCCTTTGTAGAGCAGAAGCTTGAGCCTGATGGACAGGCTAGGGACACCAATAAGGGAAATTTTTGCTGAGTGATTGGATAATGGAAAGCTCACGTGGACGAATGGGAATTGCGAAGGCGGAGTTTGGACAGAGATAAAGAGCGGGTCTTGCTTTAAAAAGAAGAGGATATTTTTTGGATTCCGACTGCAGCATTATTTACTTTCCATCCTGGGGTAGCCGTTCTGACTAACACCGTGTTAGCGTCTTGTGGTGTTATTCTCCGAATTGATGGAGAACTCTTTCCACGATTAACCTTCGACTGATGTGCAAATAACAAATATTTAACCTAGATTAGAATGAATTGTTCTTATGTATATATATGGCTGAAAATAAAAGAAATGTCTGAAATTCTACTCTTTCATTTGGTCGGTCAAGATCAGCCGGTGTCCTGGCATAGGGGTAGCGCGTCTTCCCCGTGATCTGGCGTCCCGGGTTCGAGTCCCGGTTCCGGCTTGGTTGTTACTCTGTGTTCTGTCTGTGAGGCGTGTGAATGTGCCCCCCTGTAAAAAGGGGTTGTGCAAGCGAATGTGTGTGTGTGTCATCTTCATTTGAGCTAGAAGTCAGACTTCTGCCCTCTGGTTGCTCAGGGGTCTTTACCCTCAGAAGCTACTGCACCCCCTTTCCGTGGAAACACGGACACGGCATCATCCTCATCATCGGTCAGGATCAAGTCATTACAATACCAAGTAATTTCGATGCATGTGATACCCATACTGCCTGTTCAGTCCAGAGGTTAAGAACCTTGAGTTCAAGACTTCCTTGACATATCTGTCAAATATGCAATCGATTTAGTAACCAAAATTATCCATATTAAGTATGGTAAAAAGTTTAATATTTTAAAATATAATGTTAATACCTTTTTTGTCCTTGCTTAGACGTAGTAAATTTTAAATGTGTCATCAAATACATCACTCTTTAACATATTCATTTAATGATTGTTATAAGGAATAAAATAATACGATAATTATGCATTTTTTTGTCATCTCGATAACATGAATAATTACGTGAGTTTTGTTGTGATTGTCAAGATAATTTTCAGAACTTGTCCGGGTATGATCAATAAAAAGCTTAAATAGCTGATGGAAAATAATTTTTGAAACATATTAAAAATTGAAAAGTAGTATAAAAGTTAAAAAAGAAACATTGAACGAAAATTACTGAAAATAAAAAGTAACCTACAGATTAAGCAATATCAAATTATAGACTGAAGTATGCTTAAAATTAGGAAATATTTTAATTACTCTTCTTTCAAGAGTAAGTTTCAAATCGAAACAGAAACGAAGAGAGAAAATTTACTTTGAATTCCTAAACTATATTTTTCTCAACACCATCACAATGGCTTTTCAATTAAATAGACCACCGTGAAGTTAAATTTTAGGACCAAGTTCAAATATTGACTTTTTACACAAATAGCGATCTTTTTTCCCAATTTGGGAAAATGATTTCGAATGAAGCGGTCTCCCCAAAATTCTCTCGCATACTCTCTGATAAATGAGTTATCCCATAGAAAGCCTTGTACGACATTGGCGTACAACATTTTCAAAATATTAACCTTCGGCGTGAATATATCATTTTTATTGAATCAATCATGCCATATTTGACGAGTTATTTGGCAACCAGTCCCTGACATGCATGCATCAATAGTATACGTAAATTGAATTGGTATTTAAGACAAGTTTTTTCCACCCTAATGAACAAAAATTTGACACAGGACCAAAATTGCAATCACAAAATTCCATGCCAAATTTGATATATTTATGTCATTGCGTCTCTGAGTTATCGTGTTTACATATTTCTGAAAGTATCGACCGACAGAATGTCAATATATTGTTGAATTTGGCTCAAAACTTGAAATGTGTCTAACTTGTAGATTTTTAATTCTGTGTCTTGTATTTTATCTATCTAGATATCTTCGTCTTATTGTTATCGTGTTAAATTATATTCGAATAGACAGATCGCCAGATTTCTTCTGAATGGATTTTACTCAAAATTTGATAGAAATCTACTCATTTGTAGTAAAGACCATATATGAGTTTTCATCTGCCCAGATCAAATCGTTTTTTAGCTATCTTTGTCACTGACTCGATTTTTTAAATTATTATTATTATATTTTCTCTTCACTTCATATACAAGAAAATAAAAAAAATCTTTTGTTCTTTCACTTTTCTTATTTTTTGTTAGATTAGCTAACGTCAATGGCGAAACCACAAAACGGGTGCGTTTTTTTTTCAGTGTGGTTTCTGAGGTTAGCAACAGGTGGCAGTTTGGATTAAATGAGGTAAAGCAATTTAACTAAGGTATTTTCGCGATTGCTATACTTTCTGTATGCAATCGCGATATTCTGTATGCAATATGTATGCTTTCACATATACGAGAAAGCAAAAATCTCCAGCTTGTTCTGTATTAGAAATGCGGTACCTCTAAAGTAATCGAAGAAGCAACACATCATGGAGGTCAAAGATGCAGTGTTGTATACTTTCATAGTTAAATCTCCATAATGGAACTGATTTGGAATAGAAAAAACAGAGTTTGCACAAAATAATAGTACAGTACACTCCCAAGTATCCGATTAGCGACTATCCAGCTGCCGTACTATTCAGCCCAGGTTTATTTTATAGTAATTAAATGGGGAATGCAATACGTTGCATTGGCAATACTGTCAAGACACTGGAAGCAGGCGTTTGCTATGATCTTCTTAAGAGTCGTGTACAAAATATAAGTCGTGGCAACAAAAGAACAAAATTCTGCCCTTTGTTTCATTAGTGTATATAGAACCCCAATTGTTACCACTGTTCCTGATTATAACTGTATAGTACTTACAGTATTCATAAATTGTTCTTGGGATATGCTTAATATTTTTTTAAGTATACCATATTGAAATAAACAATTATGTTAAAATGTGAACAGTTTATATCCTTTAACTTACTTTCCTGTTACAAATTCTTGCAGTGCAGTATATAAGCATGCATAAACAATCACTGTAGAAGCTTCTATTTTAATCAGTTACAAGCAACGGGTTTTATGAATATCTGGACCTCGGCCATGTTCACATTCTACTTGGCTTGTGATTAGTGAAGGGTTTAGTACTTGCATTCCCCATTTAATTACTATGAAAGAAAACTGGACTGAGTAGCTGGATAGTCACCAGCCGGATACTTGGGAGTGTACTGTTATTTTGTGCAAAATCTGTTTTTTCTATTCTAAATCAGTCCCATTATAGAGGTTTAAATATGAAAGTGTACAATACTGCATCTTTGGCCTCTAAGAAGTGAGAAAATACGTATTGTAACTGGGAGTTTTTGTATAAAATTTTTGTCTTGTATTGATAGGCAAAGAACTGAAGAACTCCGCTAAACTTTTTTGTTATCCGGTCTGTCCTTCCACCGCATTTGGCCAGATACTCTAGAGTATCTGTAGTATTTAAATCTGTTTATAATACTCATACATTAATATCATTTCTTAATTGCATTAAAAATTGCTGTGGAGAGAAATCTTTTTTTGTAATACTAACTTCTTATTAATAAATCAGATAAATAATTTTAGTATCTGTTTCTTTAAAATAGCTGCAAATTTAAATAATTATCAGTTAATCTTTGTGTCAAACACAAAAGCCTTCAAATTTTATCGCCCGTTGCAACTACAAAAAGCAAAGATACAATGGGCAAATGAACAATACTGTCGCCCACATTTTTTTTTATCTCTTAAACACTCTATCAATAAGCATGATATTTCCTATCAAAACACATTAATTAATCTGTGACAATCACAACTAAGATATTGTGAACAGGACAGCATTTCGTCTAGACAGGCACAGCTTCTAGTTTTAGATTATAATGATTAAATATGCTAGACTATAGGGAAAATTTCTGCTAATAAAACTCAGTGTCTAAATAGAGTTATGTAAATCTTTCATATTTTTGTCGAAATTTCTGAGAATTTCGGAGTTTGTTTGTTTTTTAGTGGTACCATAACACGCAGTGGCTCCTCAGTATAAACTTTTCCACGAATATTCAGATAACTTCGACCTATCTGATTAAACGGAACAGAATCATCTTTGTCACGCTTGGAAAAATTCTGAAAAGTGTTGCGTAAGAAGTTCCATTATAATGAGCTTAACAAGTTTTTAAATTTGATTAAAACGAAAATAAAAATATATAGTACGAAGAGTGAAAGTGTAAATACTTACGCGAAATTGATAATTTTCATTTTCCTGTCACAACAATGAACCTTTTTTTTTCTTTCAAATTTCCTCCTTCAGATTGAGTATGTTGGATCTAAACCCGATGTTTAATTTAAAAATGAGATGTGGACGAATGGAAATAAATCAAACTAACGAGCTTTTTTTATAATTTCTTTAATTACTGTTTCGTGCATCATACGAGCATAGAATTATCACTTGGTAAGCATATTAATGCTATTAAAAAAACCCGTAATAATTCGATACAGAAATCTAGAGGGTTTATTTTAATAATATTAAATCCCCGTTTTAAAGCAACACTAGGGATATTTTGGGACTGACCTCGTAATTTTGAACTACGGTCAGATGACGAAATGCAAAGAGTTGGACATGAGATATTTTATCAAGCAAGAAAGATTATGGAGGGCAAGTCTTTTGAAAAAACTATAAATGCTGGACATTGAAAATCTGGCAATTTGACAATATATGTCGAAAGGACATTTGACAATGACATTTCGTACACAGAACTTGTTGTTCACCTAGTAACAAGTGTATATGAATGAATCTAGTGTGTCCGATGCGTACGACTTAAAATAGTATCTACTTTTCAATTCGCTAATGAGAATCCAAGGTTGTTTAATTTGCAAGGATTTGATAACATGTAGTTTTGTTGTTTGTGTCCAAGTTCCACTGTCTTTGCCATTTAGAATAAAGAAGCATTTTAATATGTTTCTTTATATCCCTCGCAGGAATAGTAGTAGTGATTGAAGTAGTCGCCAATTTGGCAGCCTTGTCTACCTCTTCGTTGCCTAAAATTCCAACATGGGAATAACAACAGGATAAAATAATGTGACTACAAGAAATAAACTTATCAAAAACATCTAAGCCCTTTAAAGCCAAAGGATTAGGATGAGGATGACATGATTTTAGAGAAGGCAAAGTACTCAGAGAGTCCGTACAGATGATAAAATTTTTATCTAATCTATGAGAAATTTCTTCTAAAAGCATTGATATAAAATACTATAAGTAAGGAAAGTTATAGCTGAAATACTATAAGCAAGAAAATTTATAATTAATATATGTTATTGACACTAAAATTATCTGATATATATCAAATTTGGAGTGCAATCAGTCAAAACAAAGATATCTAAATTGCTACCTCAATTCCCGTCACTATTCTGTGAAGCTAAACACATCTTTAAAGAGACAAAAAAAAGGAAATAAAAGGGGAGAGTATTCCCTTTGGTTTATTATTTTTTATAACCAAATTAATTGAATATTGTTCTCTAGAATGTCAATCCGGAAAACAATTGCGCGATTGCATCGAAATAATGATTCATTGTTTTTACTCTTCCGCTTCGATAGCAGACGATCTAATTGTAAATCAACATTGCCACCGTTATAGTATTAAAGTAGATAAATACACAAGGAATTCGGTCGATTAACTGCACCAGACTCTTGAGTCAATAAAGATTGAAAATAACTGGGTTAACAGAACTAGCTGCTTGGAATACACAAAGCATCCAAATGGAGGTTTCAGAAATCTTTTCGTAAGATAAACGTTGAATTAAAACTGATATTATATATTCTAAAATCGTCGGCATACTAAAAGTAGGAGGAAAAGTTTTAATCAAAAATGAAACGAATCACGTAGGATTGGATCTTTTTAAATTATGGATGTCATAGAGTTATCAGATTTTATCAATTTTATTTTTAAAGCCAGCGAATTGTTTGAACAAAAACCTTGTGATTTTACAAATTTATAATTGATGCATTCACATGAGTATAAAAACTAGTTGGTTGTTTATAGAACAAAATTTATCACCTAAAATTTATGTTGACTTATGAAAAGTGGAAATTATTACAAAATAGAAGTTATTCTTCAATCTTCACTTCTGCTTTCTTATTTAATTCCAATCAATATAAGTAAAATTTCTTAATCTGGGAATGTTAAGTCGTTTTAAATAATTTATATTAAATAAATTTAAAGAAAAAAAAGAAAGAAATACAAGAACATTTTTTATCTACAAAAATTTTGCTTTTCTATTTTTATTTAGTTTTTAGTTTTTATTTCTTTATTTATTTTCAATTTTATAATTTGACTTCTAGATTTTGAAAAGTCTTCACATTTCAGACCTCTTTGAATCCAGACAGACTTTACTATTATTATTAAATACTATAATATTATTATTTAATAAATTTTATTTTATTATATATTTTTTCATATTCTATCCTTTTTTCTTTTCTCCAATTATTTTAATGCAATATTCATCAAAACAAAAGGATAATTTCAATAACTAATCATCCTATGTATTAGTTATTGAAATGCTTATGCTGTTTATTCCCAATTTACTTATTTATTATTCTAAATTTTTGGGGGGGTTAATAATTCAGCAAATGTTCAATAATGGATTTATAACTCTGCAAAGATTGCAGCATTACAAACCCATTTTAAGGGTTGTTTAATTTCTCATATCTGAAAAGTAAATAATATTTTTTTAAAAAACCAGCATCGAGATTTTGAAGGATTTTTAACTTTTAAACCTCCTTTTTGAGTCTGAAAAACTGATTTTTGGAGTTCTGTTTTCTTTTGAAGACGATAACTATAAAACTCTCTGGATTAGAGGTCAAAGGTCTTAAGCTTAGGAGAAAAGGGCAACCTCTTTATCAGGAAGTGTACAAGAAACTTTCGGGAAGATCTCTCTAGCCAGTGGGCGTTATGGACAATAAATACAACAGCTTAAAAGAAGCAACGCATCAAACAGTTTGGTATGTGTTCTTAACTTCAAAAATAATCTTATGGTATGCAAATACTTATCATATCTCAATGTTAATCACATCTTGTCCTCTCCAACAAACACCATTGCAAGTGCAAACTAAAAACATGTAACACAGGATTCATACTACTGAACTTCTTTTATACATGCCCAATAATCTTTTAAAGAATACCTTTGCTGAAAGTAGAGATATTGGCGTCTACAGAACCACGTAACCTGCAGTCTATCCCTGTTCAAAAGGAAAAGTATTTACTAACGCTTGAATCTATTTTCCCTTCTTTCCCACCACCACCAGTTTCTGCTGTATTTATACTTTTTACTTTCTAATACATGTAGTATAGAGAAAATATAGTAAATGTCAAAAAAAATTTGAACTCGATATTTTGATGAATTTCCACATTTTAAGTCTTCTTGAGTTCAAAAACCAATATTTTTTGAAATTGTCTACCTGTGACAGAGATAGCTCAGAAACGTTGTGATTTAGAGAGATGATATTTGGTATACAATCTGTACACCATATTTCTAGATTTCATTCAGATTTAAGACGAAATCCGTTCAGAAAACATCTGCCTCGTCGTCTGTTTGGATATAGTTTAATACATTGAGTACAAAACGAAGAGAGCCATATAGATAAAATTTGATACATAGATTTAACATCTATAGTGCAGACACCTATCAAATTTTGAGCCAAAACCAACAAAGCGGGATCGTCTATAGGTCTGTACTTTCAAGAGTATGTAAACGTGCTAATTCAGAGATAGGTGATTTAATAGTAATGACAGTATATTAAATATGGTATGCGATTTTGTGGCTACAAATATAAACTGGTGGCTATAAGTTTTTGTTTCGGTTAGTTGAGAAAAAAGCGCAAATCGGTAACTGTGAATTGCATGCCAGGGATTAATCGTCAAATAACTTGCCAAGGATAACAAGATAAATTCAATGAAAATGCTAAATTCACACGGAAGATCAATGTTTCATAGCTATTGTGCCCCAGCTTTAAGTAAGGCATTTTTTGCCATAATACCTTTATTAGAGTATACACGAGAAAGGTTTGAGGAGACCATTTCCACTGGTTACTACTGTAATTTAATATTCACCAGAAAAAAAACCATTTCCGTCCTTGTAGTTAGTGCAATGTTTTTCTTTATTCTGGTTGCCTCCAATTAATGTTTATCGAACTTTATTGAAGTATATGCTCAGAGAATCAATCTGCCTATTCGCTTACGAGAATGTGGACGCGATAATTCAATAATAGATGGGTGAAATTTAGCATATCATTTTATCATCAGAATTATGCACCGTATCAAATTTTGGGCTAAAGTCACTGAAGGAATTCTTATCTGTTGATCTGTATGTCGATAATATGATAAGCAAAAAAAGTGTAAAAACCAAAAGTGCGATTGAATTAAGTGCTGATATCCATAACTTCCTTATAAATAGTGATAAGAAGAAAAGACGCATAGAATACGAATGTAATAATAGCACTTTGTGACTGCCTTCAGCCAAGCAGAAAATATGCTAATGTTTGCCCAATTTGTTCCCATGTGAAGCATTAGCTAAGAGCGCTTTTATTTTTCGCTTTTTCGAACAAAATAAGTTTAACACAATTTGAATCTGCACCTTTTTCGGTTATTTGCATACTTTCATGAAATGGAAAGCACAAGAGGAACTACAGGGAGATTCAGAAGACCACATTCAAACTAAGAAATTTGCCTGTTGCATGATTAATCAATATTCCTATTCTGTGTGTGCATCCCATAACGCAGTAAGAATTAAAGATGCCAAAGAATGACTGCTAACAGGGCTAACACAGTATGAATACAAATGGATGAGCCCCTTTATTTTATCAAGGGAGATTACATAGAAGTCTTAGTATGTACACAAAATAACATTGCTATGAAAAATCCAACATCCAGTGGGTGGGTTTAAGGTGAAAAAAATCCCAGCTGGTTTAATTATCTAATAACGATGCTTTATTTTGCCCGAAAAATGCGAATTCATAGGTAACGAAATATAGTCGAAGCGCATACAAGAACAGAACATGCAGCAAACAGCTACACACAAATAGAAATTTGATAATAAACCACCGTAATAACTCAAAGTTCTCAGAGAGATTTGCAGGAGAGAGACTTCATTAAACTTCTCACATCTCCAGAATCGTCTGCCACTTATATTAATTACTGTCTCTCTTTAGTTTTACCTTCTCATCTTTTTACAGTTTCTGTGAAAGGGCAAAGGAATGTCAAGAGCTATATCCAGAAATCAAGATCTAATGGACCTATTGCCAATATTCTGGGACCTTCATTTTTGTAGTCAAAGTTGCTAAGTTTATCGCCAAGACTTGGCATCACCTACTAAGCATCCATTCAATTTCCGTTTGAGATATCTGTACTTTTGTATCTGTTTTTTGTCTTTTTCTTTAAGTTGGTTACAGCAATATTTTAGCCATAATTAATGTAATAATACGGGAATATTTAAGAGTAATTTTGAATTAATCTGTAGTAAAATACAAAACATAATATGTAGTGTTAGTATCTTAGAAAATAGTGAGGAGGAGACTTATTTATTAACATAAATAGCCATTCCGAATTTGAAATTTGCTAATCCGCAAGTAAAATATGATTTATTATATTATCCTCTTCATATATTTGTCAGGCGATCATTCCTGAGTTTGCATGTGATCTTGATTCATCTGTCAGAAATATACACCCTTCAGGAATTCGTACACGCGATACTGAAATACAAAATACAGAGTGCCCAGAAAAACAGATTAATGGAATCGGAATTATAAGCAAACTAATTTATAGTTTAATCACAATATCACACTAGATAAGATCACACGATTACACGGTGTACGAATACATGAATAATGGCACTCTCTTGCAAATGTAAAAAAATGTCACTAATCGTGTATCATTTGCTACCTGGAGTGATTAATTGATCTTATATATGAATTATCAGTGAGAGGGATTCATAGATAAATTTAAAAGTACGAGTTCTTCTTGGAAGTTAAATATTCTTCAAGTAGTTCCAAAACAAATTAATGAGATCAGAATAAAAATTAACAAATTTTCTACTCTAATTTCTAGTTTTATGGAATCATTTCGGGCTATGAAAATTCGTTACATGAACAATACTGTCTGTTTATTATTTTCTTCAATAGATGGCAGCAGTACAAGAAATAAACAGAAATGGAGAAAAAAAAAATCACACGAAGAAAACAATTTTACTTCAACGATTATTTTCTTTTTCCTTTTTTCTCCCTTTTATTTTTTTCTTTTTTCTTTCTATGCCCCCTTTTTTTAGTAGAAAAAGTTACCTCGGTTTTATTTCGGTCAAAGTCAAAAAGTTTGCCACAATTTCAGTGCTGGAATAAAATATGAATTAAAAAAAGTAAAATGTTAAATAATAGAATAAAGAGATCCATTTTAGAGTAAAATCAGTTAAAAAAAATATTCCACTCTATTGGTTTTACTTTAATCGATAAGAAGACAGTAGTCGAAGAATCTTTATGACCTCACCTTTTCAGCTAGGTGAGCATCTTCCCATAATTTCAATTTCTTGTCAACAGTTTTTCTTTTTTTTCTTCTTTTAGAGTATTTCATTCTATCAACGTTTCATAATTATTTCATTTAAAAAGTGTTTTCAGTTTAATATCTCTCTTTCGAAAGGGGTCACAATGGCTTCATTGTTGAAAGCCAAAAATGAATTCTGTGCAGTATTTGCGTAAATTACAAGACGAATCAGAAGGTTACGTTAAAATAAAACGAAATTCAGAAAACAGATTAACCACTAATTTACATTTTTAATAGCGCCTTGATATCAGAGGAATGATTTCAGTTAGATGAAATACACTATGAATGCATGTGCACAATGAGCAAAGCAGATTTAAAATAGTTAAAATAAATGGAATTTAATATCTACAAGTTTGACGGAATCATGGACATGAAGTTACGTCTAAACTATTCAAATGAAAATAAATATGTACCATAACTCTGGAGAACCACTCGATTGTCAAAGACGGCTAGTATGCAATAAACAGAACGAATATAAAGCTCATAAACTAATGCGACTCAGTTGTCTATCAAAATTTATGTTTAAGCAATATTTTGTTGTGGGAATCGTGAGAATTATATTATGGAGAAGAGATTCACCTAAAATTAAATGCAGACAATACTACCGAGTCAGCTAGTTCCAAAAGCTGTCCTGTCCGCAATCAGTCCTGTCGATACTGCTACGTTCAGTGGTGGTGGGGTGGTCGGCTGTATGCAAGAAGTATACAATGAAGTTTATTTTGCTTTTAGTATCGTAGTATGAGGGGAAAGGGAATTGTTCAGATTATTTTTACTATCTTTCCTTTAACTATTTGTCCCACACTTTATGCATACTGAATCTAGTCATAATTGCATACTCTCTAGTCATAATTCTGGTAAAAAACAAAATTACTTGCCCATTTCATTTATCTAGACTGAGGTGTTTTTGAGTTAGCACTTTTTCTTGTCTACGAAAAATCAACTCAAAGAAAAAAAAATTCTGTGAAAGGATTTGGCCAGAGCCTGTCTATGGCAGGGACAGTTATGGCACTTATGGCAGGACCAGGGGTAGTTGCCCTGGGCTATCACATAAGAGGGGACCCCCAAATCGAATAGAAAGTTTATTTTACGTTTCCTTCTTTAATGAACTTTTTTGAAACAATTAATTTAAATAATAAAGTTTGTTTATTTTGTATGCAAGAAATAATTAAATACTCCTATATATGAAAATAACTGTTGAGAAATTTGCATATTTTTCATTTAAAAATGTTCTAATATTTAGTTTAGGTGTTTTTCTTCTGGACAGATGCTTAAGATAGTTGTAGAAAGCATTCTAATATGTCTTGCTTAAGCATTTTGTCAGATTGCATTTTAAGTTCTATGGTTAAATGTGGTACTTCCAGTTGAGAATAAGAAAGTTTTAATTTTAACTAATATTTTGAATAAATTAACGAACAACATTATAGACAAGTTCTATGCACGGTTCTTCATTTCTGAAGTAGTGAAGGAAAGGAGGGGGCAAAGAAGCTTTTCCCCTGGGCCCCAAGTAGGCTAAGTCGTGCCTTGGATCAGGTCCAAAACTTGATACAGAGCTACAATTTAGGTATTATGATTCACATACCAAATTTCATTCTTATAAATGGTTTCGTTTTTAAAGTACTAAGTTCTTATACAATGTGGATTACATTCCCCCTTTCTAATTTAGATAAGTTTTAAAAAGAAGATAGATTTAAAAGAATAAAATTCTAGAGATTGAATAAGAATGCATGTTCTGAATATTTCACAGGCGATATAGTCAATATTTTAACAATGTTACAGACATTTAAATTAAAATTTGGTCTCTGTCGTTCTTTTTGTTAACACCTTGTTCATTTTAAGTACATTTAGAATTGTCCATAGACATAAGATTGAGAAACTTCTACAAATAATCCTGATTGGTAACAAGAAAAAAAATAACTTTTTTCTTTTGTAAACAAATCAAATCTCCGGAAAAATATCGAATTTATCACCCTAACGGTACCCAATCTGTCAATACACACCGTAACTCAAGTGGGAATAACTAAACCATTAAAAAGGGAAACGACATTTTTGCCACAAATTCTACAGTTGGCTTGCTGCCAGCTGCGAAGTACCGAGTAAGGGGGGAGGGTAAGGAAGAAAAGAGGGTGGGACGCCAAAAAGAAGCTTTCTACGTTTCTCTTTGATGTGGCCGACGCACCGCACGCAAGCTGCAAACAGATGAGGTCGCCAAAATATCTCCAACTTGGAGAGCGTCCGGGTTGCCGTGCTTGGCAATTTATCTCTCCTTCAATTTGAGCAGGAACAAAGTCGTGTTCTTTTGTGTTAGCGGAATCGAGGCATGAAATCGGATTTAAGGTTTCAGACGGAACATCAGAGATGAATGGTTTGGGGTAGAAGTAACTGCCAGCAGGTGTCCATAATATTTCTTCTTTTTTTTAAATGGTAGTTTTAGATAATAAATATTCTAGTGTACTCGGTGGTATTAATGGACTTTATTGCAAGAGTTAAGATAGTTTGAAAATTAATTATTTCGCTCTAATAGATAAGGAAAGAATGAAAGAAATTTTGGTGAAAGTAACAAATTCTTTATTTATAACGCGTTAAATCCTTTGATATTTTTAAGACTTTAATATTCTACTGATATTTTGTTCCTCGAAAATTAAAGCAATTAAAGATTTGAATTATAATTATAACAACTTTTTTATAATTACAATTAGGTGTATTATGATTATTACAAAAAAGAATTTTCTATCTGAATATTGAGATGTCACTGAAAATTAAATGAACCACTGATCTTTAAAAAAAATATTGTTTTTGTTCTTTAGAATCTTAGAAATAAAACGGGTTTTCAGATTAGTTATCATTGCGAAAATTTATCATATAGTTGATAAAAATAAATCGACAAATTCTAAAAAATAATAGTAAATAAATCGTTGAGAGAAAAATAAATCGTCAAATTCTTTATCATACATGGCAATTTATATTGTTGATTTCCAGAAAAGTAAATCTAAAGAACTAAGAAATAAATTATCACGAATATTTTATTTATTTGTGAACAGACGTATAATATCTTTAAGAATAATATATCTTTAAGAACATAAAAGTCATAAATGAAGCCAGAGCAAGTAGCTTAATTTTGGCTTTTGAAACTGTATATTAATTTTTATTTAATTAATATTTTAGCATGCTATAACTGATAACAAAAGGTCAATATATTTTTATTTAAAACCTCGTTAATAATTGTTGCATTGCTCAATGATGTTTGGTAAAGGCAAAAGAAAAGAAGAATCGGGGGGGGGGGCACTTGTGCTAAAAGGTTTTTAAGAAAACAGCTAAATTTTTATTTTAAATTTGATAAATAATTGTTTCATGTTCATTAATGTTTAGTAAGGGAAAAAAGAAAGAAAAAAAAAAGTGCCATGTGTACAAAGATATTTAAAAAAGTGTTTAAGCTTTTTTTTTTTTTTCCATGATAATAAAATTAAAAGGATATCTGAATATATAAATTTTCAAAAATAGAAGGAGATTCCATTCTCTCGTTCGAAATATTGTAGAAAGATTATGTTATAGATTTGATACCTCTGATATAATTTTATTTTTAAAACATATTCTTAATTATAAAGGAAAAATGACGTGCTCTCAAAAATGAATTAAGTACCGGTTAAAAAATTAATCGTAAAAATAAAGGTGGTAAAATATGAAAGTATTGATGTAATAATATATTTAAAATTGAATTTGTCTATAGAAATACGAATAACTGAAAATAAAATTGGCTTTACTGAAAAGCTTTTTCTCTTTTAAAGTGATGTGTGCAGAAGAGGTGTATTAAAAAATCTGACCGAAACTTTTTATAAACGTGTGACTAAGTGATTGACCAAACAAATAAATAAAATGCCAGCTACCTCTTAAAAGTATATATTTTAGCTAATATCACGAACACAAACACTTAGTTACAATTAAATATTAATTATACAAATCAATAACACGCTCACACAGGCAGTGAAAAGTATAGCATGCTACATAGCTGACGGCTGGAAGTTGACTGCCAGAGTTTTAGTTGGGGCCGCTAGAGGGCACGCCTAATTGTTACAAAGTTTTTTAGAGAATGCTTACAAGCCCCTAAAACAATTACTTGACACATTTGGTAACTCTAGAGTGAAAGGGTGGATTTATGCAATCTGCAATCTCTTTTAATAAAAAGATCAATTAAATTTTACATTTCGAAATGTTTTAGCATAATGCTATTTTTCACTGAAATAATTTTTGGAAACATCATTTACTTATTAATCTTGTGCATCATTATTCAAATATTTTTCTTATGAAAGTTATATCTTTTTAAAGTTTATTTAGTTAGCAATTTAAAAAAAAAAACAATTTTTTAAATAAACTGCTCGAAGCCCCTTTTCTGCAAAGCGGTTCTAGGAAATATGCCTTTGATTATTGATATTATTTGACCTGTAGAACAAAAGATAACATTTTTGTTCTTTTTTTTTACATGCACAACACGCGATGTTTGCTCATCGTGAAACCGACGAAGTTTTTTGGTTACAGCACTTAACTCGCAGAATAGAGAGAGAATACTATAGTGTGAGAGGGTTAATTGAATCAAAATAACGATATAGAGAAAATTGATGCTATTTATTTATTGCTTTAACCCTAGCGATGGTTTTACACTTTTTGGTTCGAACTCAAAACTGATTACTATAAATGACTTGGTGATCACCAGAAGCGGCCGAATTTATGTATATTCAAATACTAGAGATTTGGTCCATACTACACTTTGACCAGAATAACCTTTTAATCGTCACATTCATGATCCTTAAAAGGAACGACTGTTAAATTATCATAATCGCAGAATATCACATATGAATGAACAAAAAATATGAATGGAATGTATGAATCCCATATGAATCATACACGTGAATCCCATTTGTATAATATATAAAAAATAACACATGAATAAGCAGAAAATGTGTTAAGTTGTGACTTATGGCACTTGGCAAGCCCATTGACAGTTATATGTCGATTTAAGCCGAGTGAATATCTCTTATTTTTATAGCAGCGCCAACTAGGGCCAAACGTACGTCTAAACTGCTCACGTATCAAAATTCTTTTTACGTGGAGAACCTCATTCAGACATTTCATTTACTCAACCATGGATGGTTATTTACACCTGAATCAGAGAACGATCTCCTCTAAGCCTGTACCCCCATTGGTATTAATATCGATATAGAGGACTTTGAGGACCACACCAGTCACCACACACGCGAAGATTCTTCGGCTAGCTGGGTTTGAACTTACAATCTAAGGGATGCCAGTCCAAAGACGTATACCAACCAGGCTAACTCGCCCCGTATACGAAGAAAATATGAAAAATATATAAGATTCACATATGAATAAGCCAAAAATATGAATAATATCTAAGAATCACATATGAATAAGCAATCAGTTAATTGATAGGTTGCTTAGGTGTTAAAAACCAATCCACAATTTTGAAGTAAAGATTATGCATGCTTCATTCATATGGTTCACGACTTTTTTTTAGCGTACTCAGAGAAACTGACGTAATTCCAACAACAGTTATTCCTTTCTCAAGGAGATCTGAAAGGGAGAATTCATTAAAATCTCGAAGCTTGATTATTATAATACTTTTTTATAGTAAAAGATCTTTTAGTTGATTCAGTTTGCAGAATCGAAAAGTCGTTTCGAGACAGCCCATTTGTACGAGATTGATTCACGATAAATCCGTTAAGGAATTAATGGATTTAGTTGCTGGATCCCTGTGGAAGGTGGTGTTGGCTCGGAATAGGCTTTTGGTTAGAAGCCTCGTAACATAAACACTAGACGAAAGCAATTGCTCGTGCCCCGTACATGTTATTTCGCTTATGAATTTTGCCATTACAATATGATACGAAAGAGGTGTATACTCAGGTGTCGTTCAGTTCATTTGATCCTGTTTCAAAAGTATAATGAACGCTCCATTGATGCACCTTCGGAAATCTGAGATAATCTAATAACGAATGAATGTTCTCCCTTGACTCTTTTATATGCAAGTATTTGAAGGATGTTTATAGAATCATGAAAGAAATCAAATAAAAAAATTCTTTTGAACATTTTTCTTATCATTAGATTTGCAAATAGAAGAATTTGCAATACAGCTTCCCAGGGTGATTACAGGGCCGCGGTGGCCTGGTGGTAAGGTATCAGCTCGAGACTCGATTCCACCGAAGATCCGTTGTGTGAGGGGGTCTCTTGCACGTTTAATCTGTCAGGCCAAAGTCCTCCCGCTGATGTGGTGTGGAGGGGGGGGGGTGCCACTTCAGTTGTCGTCCTCGTCATCTGACCGTGGTTCAAAATGACGAGGTCCGTCCCAAAATAGCCCTCGTGTTGCTTTAAACGGGACGTTAATATAACTGAACTGAACTGAACCCAGGGTGATTAGTTTCATACTATATATGAATGTTTTACTGATACCTCTGACGGATGCTGATCGGATGCTAATTTAATAACTCTAATCTTGGCGATCATTTAGCGATAAAAAGACATTAAGAGTATTTGAGAGTCTTGTATATCTCCATTAGGATTTGAGCTCCAGTGTTAGTTCAAGGGGCTCCAGTTTTGTTTTGATGTTATTGTAATGTAATTCCAGTATTTGTCGCAATGTAACGATAAAAGGGCAAAAGACAGAATTAAAAGAGTCTTTGGTTATGATTGAGTTGATTTTAAATGAGAAGTCGAACGAAATCACTCTTTGAAGTGTTAATCTCCAGCGAGTTTACACTGAACGCTTTGCTAGTTATGATTGTTTAACAACAATTTGCTCTTTGTATTTTCTTTTTATTTCTGCAATTATTGTCTTGTACACACTTTGAATATTTTGGACTTTTGTGTTCCTTGTATGTTTTATATAAGAGAGCGCCATTATCATTAACGAGCTTGTTGGAATTTTCACCGATACCCACTGGACAAACTTTGGAATTTCCATAGCCATATCAAGAATATATATAAAATTTCACTGATCTAACTTTTTATAATTTTTAATTACAAAATTATATTTCTTCCAATTACACATATAATATATCTTGGGTGAATTTGGTCTGCAATTTACAATTCTGGAAATAAAACTATGTACTAGTGTTCACTATCTAGGTTATATTCTAGAATTATCGAGTTCACAATATCTCGACCTGACAAATAGACTCGACAAACACGGAATTTGTTCAATATTTAAAAGTTGTCTATAATTATGGTATAAAGACATTTTGCCAAATTTCTAGTTCTCATCATCTTATTTTAATATAATATTCAGAAATAGACCAACAAATAGACACAATTCTAAATGATAGGAATTACCACTTTGGTGCTCACTCCCATCCTCCTAATAAAGGTGATCCTTTTCGCTAATTATTGTGGGCCTTAGGAAAGACAGTGGAAGACATGAATACTACAAATTTTTGTTTTCAGAGTTCGTTCAACACATAAGAGCTTTGTAATTCGCTTTATATCAAAGAAAATTAAGTTCAACTTTTGAACGCCTTTTTGTCGATCGATTCAATTTAAAATTTGCCAAATGATTGCAATTTTAGTAATAAAATTACATCTCAAATTTGGAATTCTGATGTTTGAAATTCCCGTATATATGTAAGCGAAAATAAAGACGGACATTCCACCCAAATTGGTTCAAAATATAATACGAATCTTTAATTTAAATATTAAAAAAGCAAACTACATTTAATCCATTTAACTCTAAGTTTTGTGATTAACATTATCACGTGCAATCCAAACAGAATCCTGTCAATGGATTTCATTCAAATTTTAATAGGAAATTACAGATTCGATTTAAAGGCAATATACCGTTACTTCCATCTAGCTCAAAGCATTTTTATGTGTGTGAGTGTTATCGAGTTCAAAGACAGACAGGCATTATTTTTGGACTTGGAGAATTCGAATCTCTTGGCGATTTACTCTTCTTTTTTATTTTCTAATCTTCTAAATACATCTGCACATTTACTGAAATATATACCTCATAGTTATTCAGAAAATGGCACTCGGTTCGCCACCACCCACGATGGCTGTTCTCTTACACCCTTCAATCGGACCGAAGCGGCGACAGCTTAATTTTTGCAGGAGCCACGAACGATTTGCAGGCGGGCATCCTCTGTGGCGCTAACGGAAGACATAAAGCAGTCCGTGTTTCACTCATCGCGAGTGTAAATACACTTGGGTAGACGTGACCCCACGATTTTAACGGTGCGAAAACGCGTTTCCCCGTGCGTCAGGTTCGGCTAAATATTATTTTTAGAACTCTTAATATTCCGCCTGCACTGCATCAGAGATGTAAGACAGCGGTGTTGAATGGATTATACCATTTGTGAACAACCGAGAATCCGTTTTTGAAAACAGAGGAAAGATTAAGCAAATGTTGATGGTTTTAACGCAGAGATTCTGTGGTTTCGACTGTGAGTGGAATCACACCTATGTTATATGTACATAATAGACCCCCTTTGGTGATTAGCTGGTTTGTCCGGAATGCTGATTCGGTCTAATTTTTGAATATAACTACATGCCCACCATTCCGTCACCTTATTACTTTTACAAGACATTAAAGTTGTGTTATTTTAATTGTCTTATACATATTCTGTTCATTGTGTATATGGGCATTTATTTTTATTAGAGATTGGTCGCGGGATATCACAGCGCTAAACAGAGTAGAGATTAAGCAAATGTTGATGGTTTTAACGCAGAGATTCTGTGGTTTGGGCTGTGAGTGGAATCACACCTATGTATATATTCATACTTGACCCTCCCCCCTTTGGTGATCAGATGGTTTGTGAGAAATACTGATTCAATCTAATTTTTGGATATAACTGTATGTCTACGTTTCCGTCAAATTATTACTTTTACAAGACATTAAAGTAGAGTTATTTTAAATGTCTTATATATATTCTGTTCATTGAGTATATGAGATTTTAATAAAGATTGGTCGTATGACATCATAAAGCTAAACAGAGGAAAGATTAAGCAAATGTTGATGGTTTTCATGGTTAAATACTGATGGCAGACTATCTGCTCTTCAGTTTTTAGTAATGGGAGAAATCGAAGATATAACAATGAAGGAGATCTGGATTTCATTGAAATGATGAGACATTGTTGGAAATTATGCACAAAAGAAAAAGGCTTGTAAAACTTAAGGAAAAATTCACATATCAACTAAATTAGTATTATTGAAAGAAAATAATCAAAATTTTAAGGTGGTATAAAAATTAGTTTTGTAAATAATATTTTAAGACGTTATTGTGGAAAAATAGTAGAATGTTACTTAATTTTTAATTACTTAAACAGGTGGTTAACATTTCATGTAAAACAACTTTGACATACGAATTCTCATTCTCCAAAGTACATCTGCACGTAGTAGCGATAGGCCAATGCACCATGTGTACTATCGTTCCCCAATCAGGGCCCGACTTATCCTAATTGGTCCCGGGGCAAATATGTCTTTGGGGTCCTCTCTTTTACTACTTCAGTAATGAAGAACCGTGCATAGAACTTGTCTGTGGTATTTTTCAATTTGGGGTCCCTCTGTGATGTAAGGGTTCAGAGCAACTGCCCATTGCCTTAATCATGTTGAGGCCTTATCTAAGGACCGTAATTTTATGCTTAATCACGAGGATACAACTTTAATTAAAGATTATGCGAGAAAGTTTTGTAGAGACACTCCCGTTGATTATGAATAGTAAAGACACATCAGCCAGCATAAAAGTTCTTACATATACATGAAGAATTATAAGGAAACTTCAGGTTTCGCTTTTCAACTATTAAAAACTTTTTTAGCCTATAATTCTGAAATATCTTTTCCTTATAATTATGTTCCAAAAACCTCTCATTTGCTCAATTACCTGAAGGTCATCAAAAACCGCTACAATCGAATTACCATTATTCATTTATGTCCTTTTCCTACCCTTTGTTTTATTATTTCATTCATATATTTTTGTGACCTTGGAACAAGATTACAGTCTATCAAAGAATCAACGCACATCTATGTGGAATACGAAAATAAGCATCTACTTTATTCTGTAGCGCAAATGACTGAGTATACAGCACGCTCCAAAGGAACCAATAATCCAACACTGCAGCTTCTCTAACCGCATTTTTGCATTAATTTCAGAGAGCAGTGGATTTTGAGCAAGGTATTCATTAAGACATTAATTAAGCAGGGGTACCTTGACATTGATCCGTCTTTTTATGGGCCGCCGGTTCAAAGCTCATGTACCTCACACAGAAGATGTATAATTAATGAAACGCCCTGCTGCATTACGGAGGTTGGACATAAGGTCTCCCCCTGGTGGAAAAGAAATTATTAAGAGGGAAAAAGAAGACTATTTTAATTTTGATAAATGGGTGCATTTTTTTATTGTTGAGATATCTACTTAAGTTTTGTATTTCTTGTTTTTTTTTTTTATACCACCAAGTGCGAAAAAAAAATTTTTGGACAACAATGATAAAACTTATTTAAGTAATTTTTTTATTAGAAACCAGAGGAAACGAATTCTCCAGAATGTTTTCGCATGCATGCTAAGAAGTGTACGATTCCAAAGAACGCCTTACCTTTTGGCTGGAATTTAGCCTTTTTATTCCTAAATGCCAGCCAGCATATCAACTTTAACGAGCTTTTTGGTTATTAATCCTTGGCTGCTGCCAACAGTATCCAGAAATTTAATTTTTCGTTTAGTTATATATTAACTTCCCGTTGCAAAGTAACACTAAGGCTATTTTGGGACTGATCTCATAATTTTGAACCGCGATCAAATGACAAGCACCCCTCCCCCTCACTCCCCATACCGCACCAACGGGAGGAAGTTTGGCCCTGACGGATTTGGTAGTAGAACAAATGCGTACTACCACTTTAGTACAAGTCATAAAAGGGCAATAAATCACTCTAAGTTCATTGAAAAAAGGGGGTAGGGAGTAATTAGTTTAGGTTTGCTAAAAACATGTTATCTGTTGGAAAGAGTATTAGCGTTTTAACTTAGTTTTGATGCGTAAACATAAGAAAAAAACTGTTGCCTCTATGTGTACGAGATATGCTGACTCTATACACATCATGCCGTTTATTTATGAAATTTGGCAAATATTTACTTTGGAGGGTAGAACTTCATTTCAAGATT
Source organism: Argiope trifasciata (assembly GCA_026543055.1). Lineage (NCBI taxonomy): Eukaryota > Metazoa > Arthropoda > Arachnida > Araneae > Araneidae > Argiope > Argiope trifasciata. The sequence continues at coordinate 406,769 of JAPMOQ010008662.1, read as the reverse complement.
TGTCTTTATAACTATTCCCATCTTACAAATCATTTCAATACTTTTAACATCATTTAATTGTACTTAAGAAACAATTATTTTTTTTAAGTTCCTACATTTAAGTAACATACATTTCAATGTTCAAACTTACCGAATTAAACAAACGAATCAAGAAGAAAGAAAACAAAAACTAATGAAACTAAAATTCTTTTGTTTAATGCAAATCGTTATATTCATGTAAGATAATTCATTTACCAAAATCTAGATTACTGTTCCAAAGTCGATATAGTATTTATATGAAAGAAATATCATTCGTCATTGATTTTTATCATGCATTTTTGAATAAACTCATTGAAAAGCAGTTCATGCTTCATAAAAAAAAAAAGTGGAAAGTATCGTAAGAAATTGTATTAAAAAACATTAAGTATTCGAAATGTTCTTAAGCATGTTAACTCTCGCCACACTTGACACTTTCAGATAACGTTTAAACTGTTGCAACCTCTTCTAAAACTCATCCTTTACAGTAAACGACATCTCATTGTAAACGAGACCATTGATTGACAGTTTTATGAGTCGTACGCATATGGGTGTACGAAAGAGTCATACAACCGACGGATTTAGCATGCAAAAGTCCTCCTTTGGTGGAATTGGATCTCGAACCTGAACCCTACGGCTCATAAGCCGAGACCTTATTTCTAGGCCACCGCGGCCTAACCGAAAATTGAATTTGTGTTAGAGAAGAATTTTTACCAATCAATTGAAACAAAACTTTGATAGAAACGACTCTCCAAGTCACTAAGTCTCATACATTCTTCTTCTATGCAGCCGTCTACCCCGCCGTCACTGGACGTAGCAGTATCGACTGGACAAAGTTTCATACCGAATTTGATAGTAAGGAAGCCTTAGAAGTTTTAAACTTAGCATTCAAAAAGTTTGACACCTTATATGTGCTTCATTGCATACATGCAATTAGATTTGTGCTATTATAAACAGTTGCAATGGCGAACAATTATCACGAAATAAAAAATTTTAGCATCAATGCAGCATTTTTACTTTATCTATCGCATCCTGGCGAGTTATTTGGCGATAAATCTGATATGCATTAATAATGCACAAAAGTCGATTGGTGTTTTAGACTCATTTTTCGTAGCCGATTGAAATAAAAATTTGACAGGAATCTACACTAGTAGTTACAAAATCCCTTACTGAATTCGATAGATTTAAGTCATCGTGTTTTTGAATTATCGCATTTACATATATCTGAAAGAACAGATCGACAAACAAGCAATCTGTAGGTGAATATAGTTTAAAATTTCTCAGGTTTCTACACTATAAATAAATGAGGATAGACATTTTTTTTTATCTATCTAGTTCTCTTCATTTTGTATTTATTGTGTTTACTTATATTCTAATAGTTGTACAGACGGATTTTCTCCGAACAGATTTTGATCAAAGTTTGATAGAAATTTGCAAATTTAGTGTAAAGACCATATACTAAATTTCAACCGTCAAGCTCAAAACATTTTTGTGTTATCTTTGTCATAGGCAAACAAACAGACATTTAAAAAAAATGTGTTTTGCGTACTCGGGGAGATTTTACACGTAAAGATTCTTCGAAAACTCGAATCTTTTGACGATTACTATGTTTTCTGTATATACTACATATACGAGAAAGTCAATAGAAAATTTGACTATTATTTTTCCCTTTCCATTCATATAAATTTATAACAAAGAACATTTTTTGTTCTAAAATATTTTAAGAAAATGAATTACTAAATATTATGTTTTAAATAGCATTACATAAAGTTAAAAAGAATTATTTATTACATATATATCTATCTATATTAATCTAGCATCATTATTAAATGTTTAAATTTGCTTAAAATTGTGAACTATATCGTTTGCTGCCAGTAAAAATATCGCAAAATTCGAAAGAAAAACAAGTTTCATTGAAAACTTTTCAAACGATTTCTATGGGAAGTATTTGCGTAGTAGTTTGTCGAGGCAGTTGTGACACATTTTGAATTTATCGCACCGGCACTTGCGACAAAAGGGAACGACTGCACCTACGAATACTACCCCACGCCTTTATGTGGGTAGTTTCTACCTTAAGAAAAAAAAAAATCCATGTCATTTTCATTTAGCTACCTTTAAGTACTTACTGTGAAAGAAAAAAAAAAAAAACAGCCGTCGCGAAAGCCAAAGGTTTATTTAATGAACACGATCACCGAAAGGGGCTTGGCACGTAGATATTTAATGAATGAATTCATTTTTGGCGTTTACGCTACGCTGCGTTCGCTCTCTCATAGCGGCAGCATGAAAGAGACACATTAATCGCTATCTCTTGCGTCAGAACCGGCGCAATCTTTCGTGACAGCGAGCTCATGTTTCTAACTGCAACCGTGACCTCCGACCATAAAGTATTCCATGAGTGTTCGGGGAAGTAAAAGCTGAAGTACTGCGCAAGCTGGCTGCTTTGCTGATTGAAAAAGCCGAACTGAGAGCGTGTTTTGCCGACTGGGGTACAAGTGTTTATTCTTAGCACCGAAAATTGTTCTAAAAAAATTAATTTAAACAAAAAAAATCTTAAAAGACTCTAGAGGATACAAGGATTCTTATGATATTTTCATCTACTGAGATATTTCAAGATTTATTAGCAAAAATAGCAAAAGAGAAATTCAGACGCACATCGGCGAAATAATTATCTTAAGTGGAATTTCGATGTCATTTTGTAATTAGGAATTATTCACATTCTGGAATGCAGCTTTAAATCTTAATATAAAAGAATATTAAAATTTGATCGTTGTTTATACTAACCCTGACTGTTCTTCGTGCAACAAGAAAAAGACATTGAACATATTTTCGTGCACTATTTTAAGTATTCGATTCAAAGAGCATACCTTTATAGCAGCTTACTTTTAATCAATAAGAAAATTTGTCTCTTAAATTCTGATTAAAAAAAAAACTGTTTTTCATAAGCTTTTTGTTTATATATATTTTTTTCTGTCATTGAAGTATTTTAACGCTCTGGCATTAAAGGATGACAGCTTTTGCTGCTAAAAATCTCAATCTATCCATTTCAAAAATTTCAATAATAATAATAAACTATGAAATGGAATTCATATACCGTTCAACATGCATCCATATAGATGCATACATATTCATTGTAATTATGTATGCATTTATTTATGAATGTATATTGCATATCTCCAAAACAAATGGGCCAAGTTCACTGTATTATTTTACACACTTATTAAACAAGAAGGAAAAATGAAGACTATTAACTTTTCAAAATACCAAAATTAATTAAACATTCAATTAATTAAAAATTAAAGTGGGTCTTTTTTTACACTTCGAGCTACTAATATTTTTTAAATTTCTGATTTATTTTAATGCATCTGCTGACAACGTTTTTAATGTTTTTAAAGTAACGATTAAACCATGTTTTAAAAATAGACTTAAATCAATCGTTCAAACCATTACAACTTTTTCTTACATTTCAGCATTTGTGGAAAAAATTTGTGAGTACTTTTGTAACATACATTAATACCTCATGGGAAAAAATGGTGGTTTAAACAAAATTGGCTGGTTATTTAAAATTCGAATTTTAATGAAAAGCAGATGATAAACATTTTAGGCAATCAAAGAATTTTGTATATTATGATGATAAAAGAAGTTTTTAAGTTAAAGCTATAACATATGAAAGTATTTTAATCCCAAGCTACTCCAGATATATTTATTAATATTATATAAATAAGTATAATATTAATCTTAATAACAAATAGAAGTTAAATGAAAATAATGAGGAAAACATAATTTTCGGATCATTTTAAGTGAAATAAAGTAAATTCTACTTGCTCAGAAATATACGCCTGTTGATTTGAGGAAATTTTATGCCTTAACCCTTTATTTACTGACGGTACTTAAAAGTACCATTTAAATCTAGCTTATATCTTTACTATAACACTATTTTTGCCGATTTTATTCTAAAGAACACGGGAAATGTAACCCGAATAACATAAAGTTAATACAAGCTAAAAGTAGAAATTAAAAATATTTAATTAATAATTAAACTAATTAAGTTATTTATGTTAATTACATTTTTTTTCTTGGGTTCCCTGGAATTATTTTGCAAGGAAACTAAACGACTGGTGCAAAAATGAAGTTGAAAAATGGATATCGACATAATTCAGTAAATACAGGGTTAAAGAGTCTATATGAATAAGCAATAAAAGAATCTTCATAAAGAATCAAATATAAATTTCCATATATAGTAAAAAGATTAGTAATATTTCTACAATATTAAAAATATAAATGAAAATAAAATGTTTTTATATAATGCTTGATAAAAAGTAAATACCTTACTTATCTTCTGTCTGAACCTAATATTGAGGAAATCAAAATGAATCGAAGCATGCATTAAAACTTTCAGAAGACTTATCTGAAAATGGACAGTAAAATTGAAGGAGACGGCATTTGAACAATAATTATTCATCTTCAATTTTAATCTAATTTATGGGAGGAGGTGGGGGAGCAAATAATTAACAAAATAATAAGATAATAATCGTTTTAACGATTTATGAAGGCCTGATAAAGAGATCATTTTGTTATGGAATATGGATAGCTATGATTTCTAGTACTGAAGGAAAAGTTTTTGGTTTGCTCTTAAAGCTTATGAATATTTGTTAAATGAATAGCTATCGAACAACTTGGTTTGTATCAGTCTAAAAGGATACATTTTTTTTAGTTTGTATCAGTTTTGTGAACACCTTTGAGTACCTAAATACAGAATATCAGGTTGATACAGTACCATACTTGATGTAAAGAATTAGATTGATATAGTATCATGCCTGACACAAAGCATCAAGTTGATACAATATCACCAATAATTGACAAGCTTCCAACGAATATGCAAGATCAAATCTACAAACTATGAGTTTCCAAAAATTCTTTTTGTTTTGTATATAATTATTTGAAACTAATATCGAGTACCTGATACTTTTAATCTGTATCAGTCTTGCTTACTCACACTTTTGTGTGACAATCCAAAGTATCAAGTTGATACAGTATAGTTGATATAAAGTATCAAGTCGATATATACTGAAAAATCAAATTTACAAACCAAGAGCTTCCAATTTTTTTTTTTTTTTTTTTTTTTGAATAATAGTGCGGCATGAATATTTTACTAAACATAACCAATGGGAGAGCAGGATTATGGAAAGTTTAAGATAATACAGGTATGGGTTAAATCACAGGGTTTTCAGTTTAATTTTAGAAAGTCTTCCAATAACCAAAATGCAGTGGCTTCCCCCTGGAACGAACATTACTTTTGATTTCTAAGGCGTTGTTAGAAGTATATAAAATTATCATTAGTTCAGTTACGGATGCTGAAATAAGAATTCTGATGCTTTCAGTTTCTAATCCAGCCTGCTTTTAATATTTCTATTCGTTTCTCATGGTATGTTAATATTTTTAGAGTATGTGTTATCGTCTGTGTAGTGTTCTTCTGGTGGATATTCCTTCATTTTTTTATTTACTTTCTATTTATCCCAGCGTGCATTTATTCAGCTGTTTGTAAATCTATTAAAGATATTTCCGAGAAAAATTTTATTTTGAATGAAAAACAGAAGAAAAAAAAATCAAATGAGTATTTAAATCCTTATTATTCACAGGTTTTCTACGAAACTTTTCAAACAGAATTAAATTCCATAAATAACAAAAATATGACATTCTTAGAGGAAACATTTTGATCGATGGATGCAATAAAATACAGTAAGTAGGCACTTATATCATGTCAAAAAATATACATTAACACAGTTGTGGTATCCTTGAAACTTTCACGATTACTTAAATGAATGAAAATATGTACGCTATTGGCGAACAATAATTACTAAATAGTCTATTAGAGCACTATCTGTGTCAATTAATCGCTGTGATGCTGTGAATACAAAATTGCCAGAAAAACGAATATATATCTTGTCATTTTTCCCCTGCCAATTAAAATAAAAATTTGAAAAATAACATCAAAACTTTGGCCATAAAATCACATATCAAATTTTATTTATTTAAGCCATTTTTGAATTATGCATAAGAAAGTGCAGACCGACAAATAGTCAAATTTTGGATTTGGTTTAAAATTTGGCACATTTCAGATGTTAAATCTACGAACCAAGTTTTAACCGTCTAATTGTCTCCGTTTTGTAGTTTTCGTGTTAATTTATACCTGACTTGCTGGCATATAAACTTTCACAGAATGGATTTCATTCAAAAATTATAGAATTTACGAATTTGGTGTAAAGGCCATATACCAAATTCCATCCATCTAATACAAAGTACTTTTGAGTTATCGTATTCACAGACAAACAAACATAGTAAAAAAAAAAAATCTTTACTGTCTTAAGGTCTAAAAGTTAAAAATCCATTAAAATCTCGAATTCGGCCTTTTTTTTTTTAAATGATTGCAATAATTTTTCTTTTTATTCTTTGAATACAATATAAAAAAAAAAGGCAAGAAATTTTAATAGAACAGCTTGAACCATTGACCCAATATGACATTTTGAGACAGCTTATAAGAATTATCTATCACATACAATAATTTGAAGCAGAAGAAGCTAACCTATGTAAGTGCTTAGCATTAATAGTTTTAGCAAATTTGATATACGACATTTACTATAATTGCGACAGAGATCTTCATAATAGGGTCAGTTTAATAGTCAAGTATGTTTAATAGAATATGTGTATTTGTGTATATGAAATAAGCTTTTTAAAATATTCTATTAAATTTCTTGAAACTTTCTTATAAATATTCTTTCAAAATACTATTCATTTTATATCTATTTATTTCAACTGAATTCGTTTAATTTATTCTTCCCCAAAACAAATAAAAAATCGCATCGACTTAAAATAAGCAGAAAAATAAAGGATCCAATGGATTATAGCGACCTGCGCAGTCATCCAGCATTTACTCGCCCCATTCTACTCGTAAAATTATCTCGTTCGATTCTCTCCTACCCCCTACCCCTCTTTCCACTTATCATTCTGGTTTTGATTTTTGTTCCTCAGCTGTAGATCATAATCGTAAAAACTCCAAGAAATTACATTAATAACAAACAAACGTGTGAGAGAAGCTTTTGTATCGACGTTTTTCTTTTTTAAAACCTTTTCCTTTTTCTAAACTCTGCGTGCTAATTCATGAGAAGTGGAACAGATAATTTATTTTTTATTTTCTTTTTGCGTTTCCTTTATCCACGCTGCTGGTGGGCTTTCACTTCATTCCCCTCCCCCCCGTTCACACACTTACATGGTTATTCGTTCGGCAGCCGAAGCAAACGACATAACTTTTGCGCACAGATATATTTTTGCTTATCAGCGAATAAAAATTTATTGTCGAATTGTGTTAATAATTTATGAAAACGATTTTTCTGTTTCTTTTATTATATCTTTGTAAGAACATAATTTTTAAGTGATTGCAAACCAGCTTTTCATTGTTATCGAACATTTCTTCATATCTTAAAAACATTTAATTTGAAAGGTATGTAATTTTTATCGGGCCAAATACTCAACAGATTTACTGTGAATAATAAATCAGTAATCATTAAAAAAAATGTTCGATGTATAATGATAATCAGATACATAAATCTACAAATCATGCAGTGAATTGTTTTGAAATTTTTCATTGATGTTCTAAACACAGATGAGCCAAATAGAGATTTAATAAAAGCTTTATCAGTGAATATGAATTATTTTTGAATGAATAGTTTAAATTAAACACTGCGTTTATTATCTAAATTATCTCATAATTTTTATGAAACATACAAATAATTTATTCTATAATGTTGCCACTCTGTTAAAGCACAGTTAACATCAAATTTATTGTCTTTTCAGACTTTTGCGATTCTAATTATTCAATTTAGATAATGATAATTTTTCGTAATTTTATTTATTGTAATTTTTATAATTTTTTTGTAAGATAATTTTTCGTTCATTCTCTCACAAACGCATGAGGCATTAAATAAATAAAAAATGCAACTTTTACAATTCTGAAATTTTTTTTTTAAACCTCCACGTTTTTTTTTTTTTTTTTTTTTTGCATGAAGAGAAATAATCACTTTGGATTATTTTTCCTTTCTCCATTATCTATCTATATTTATAATAAAGCTCAATGTATATATGTGTCGGCGCTTTATAGGCCAGATCGTTGAACCTACAGCTACCAAATTTGGCACATATATACCTTGTAGACCGGCAATGTGCACCTCAGAGCGATTTTTTCGAATTTTTAATTAGAATTTGAATTAATTAAAAATTAAGCAAATTTTCGACCTTTTTCCGCCATAACTTTCGAAAAAATTTGCACCAAACAGCACAAAATTAATTTTTATATCATATAAAAGATCAAAAAATTATCTTTTTAGTGATACTAATATTTTTATAAACAAATTAAATTTCTGTTTTTAATGAATTTTTTTAAAAATAATTTAATCATATTTTTCAACTATAAAAATAAAATTTAAGCTGCACGCTCACGTTACGAGTGAAAAGAGAAAAAGTATCTTTTAACAATACGTTGCCACCAGATCGACAAAAACTCAAATCAAAGAATAAATAAACGATTATTGCAAATTAAACACATAAAAATGTAATTTTTGGCACATGTCTGTATGAAATGAAATAAATATGAAATATGTATTTTTAAAAAAGAAAATGTAAAGAAATGTTTATTTGTCTTTTATATTATTATTAGTTAAATAAATCAGCTTTATTTAAGACAAATATGGTTTAATATATATCTTTTCAATCCAAGGCCTAACGGCTAATTTTTAAAAACTTTAATAATAGAAATACATCTAGAAAGACGGTTTAAATGAAGTAAATAATTGCATAGTATGTAACATGAGTCTATTAATGCTTTAATAAATGAAGAATTTTTAGCTTTTATCTAGATCCTTTGCTCTAGGAATTATATTTAACAAGATATTTTTGAAACTCTACTATTTTTAATAAAAAGAGATAAATCAACAAAATCAGTCTCCAAAACTAATTGATTTATGATTATTTGAATATCACTATTCAGTAAAAACAAATATCACTGTTGTTGAATATCACTATTCAACAATTTTAAGCCACTTTATCGACCGTTCCAAAGATGATTAGCGTCCAGGGATTCTCAAGACTGACTGGCAAAAGAATGAAAATGCTGATTGTTCTGAACTATTCTATTCAAAACTTCATAAGTGGATCAAATTTTATAGCAGAAGATAGAACTCATTTATCTATATAAAAGTTGAAGTGTCAAAAACATTTCGTAGAATATGATTTTTTAAAACTAAAAGATGTATAAAATTTAGACTTAATATTTTTTTTTTGATTATGTTTATAAATCGAAATAAAATAAAAATATTTACATCATTTAAGTCCTTTTGGAAGAAAACTAAAAATCGAATTTTATGATGAATCTAAGAAGTTTTTGTTGAATAATTCTGAAATATTACATAAACCAGCGGGTGACCGAGCTCCGCTCGGAGAAAACAGGTATCAAAGCTAACTCGAAGATTTAAATTTTCAATTGTGATTTATCAAAACAATACATGCCATAAGAAAATTTGTGAAACCATTGGTGAAAAGATAACCGGTTAAAGTGCACCATTGTAAACTATTCTAAACACCGCTTGAAACCTATTAGGCAATAGACAAAGAAAATTTAAGTGCTTCCATCTATAGCCATTACGGCGAACTAATAAAGTTTGAACATATCCTATCTGTATCCTATCTGCTTGACCGTAGCGCTTCAAAACCGGTGCCAATCGATTCCTCGTGGCCAAAAACCCCAGACCCCCAAGTTTACCGGAGTTTATTAATTCTGGGGCGATTTTCGACTTGGCAACCATTCTTCGTATTATAGTATAAGATTATTGAAACTATTATGTAGTTTACATAACGTTCTCTTTTCAGTACCTATATTTTTAAAAAATGTTTGGTTTCAGTAAAAAAAAAAAAATCATATCAATTTTCTGTTTAATCATTTCCACTTTAATTTAAAGTTGAAATTTTGAGAGAGCTGACAGATAATTAAAGAGACATATAATACATTACTGGGTTAAGGCATTTATAGTAGTATGAGTGAATTATATTATCAAAATTTGAAAATTAAAAATATTTTAATGAAGTAGCAATTAAAAGACGAGTCACATAAAGCATTTAATTGACAATGACGTTACGTAAAGTATTTAACTGCCAATTTTAAAGAGCATTAATATTTACTAACCGGCTGGTGGCCAAAAGCGGCTAGTAATAAAATAATAAATAAAGTTATATTCTTAAGACATTCATACACCAATAATTTTTGTCTTGGTTAAGTCCAAATTTAAGTGATTAAATAAATTTATTCTTTAAATTTAAATGTATCAAATTTATTGAAATTTGACAAAAATAAATAAATAAAATAATTAAAATTTTTAAAATTAAGTTAAAATTATTTGTGATTTCAGAAATCTGTGAAACAAAAGTGTATCTATAAAGATAATAACTTATTTAGCATAATCTAGTCTTTATAAATTTTTCACATGACAATACATATACATTCTTTGTCTATCTTATACATATCTTAACTCAGCTTTGCAACTACATAACTATTTATAATTACTTTAATTTTTTCGTTTAATTCAAAACATATTGTACCAACGCGAGTGGTATCTTCAAAACTTTCTAGCATACACTCCAATAGACTTGTCACGCTAGAAAACCTTTTTTATAGCACTGGTTCGAAATATTAACTTTTAGTAATAATTTAGAATTTTTAATGAATCTATTGTGTCATCCTTGGCGAGTTTTTTGGCAATCAATCCCTGGCATGCGGTTAATAGTATCCGAAAATAGAATTTGTGTTGCAGACACATTTTTCTCAACTGACTGAAACAAAGATTTGACACAAAACTGCACTTATAGATACAAAATCTGAAACTTAATATGATATATTTGAGTCATTGCATTTTCGAATTATCGTGGTTACACATGAAAGTATAGACCGACAAACAGTCAACCTGTTGTTGGGTTTGCTTCAAACATCAATTTTCCACACTACAGATATTAAATCTGCTTACCGAATGTTATTATCTGGCTCTTTCCTTTTCTTAATTGTTTTTTACATTATATTCGAACAGCCGGATTGACGGGCTTTCACTGCACATATTGTACCAAAGTTTGATAGAAATCTGCAAATTTGGTATTAAGGCTATATATCAAATTTCGATCGTCTAGCTCTCGGCGTTTTTGAGTTATATTCGTCATGGTCAGATATATGGACATTTTCCTAAAATGACTTTTTTAAACTCAAAGAGCTCTAAAACGTATAGCTTCATCACAATTTCGAGTTCTTATTTTTTGACGATTACGATACTTCTTTTACACGTCGTTTGTAACAACCCTCCCCCCCCACTCAAAAAGATGAAGAAAATTCTTCCTCGAAAGTTGCACTTAACCAAATGGATTAAGAAATCTCTGTTTGTTTGTTTAGTTATATTAACGTCCCGTTTTAAAGCAACACGAGGGCTATAAGAAATCTCTGTTATGAATAAGGAAGCATGATCAGGCGGAGGGGACATCTTTTGATTCTGGTTCAAATACAATTTGAATTTTAAAATAAATTTCATATTGCTTCAAAATGGGTGTTAAAATAACTAATTAAAATAAAAAAAAATAGTAATTTCAGCAATGAATAGTTACAATAACTAGTAACTCAGCAAAATAAGTTCAACTTGAGATCTCAAATGTTGATTATTCTGCTTTTATCTGACATGACTATTGAGAGCTTAATAAATTATTATCTAGAATAGGTGCATTGATATTTTTATATTTTCTGTAAAAACTATGTTTTCGTAAAGTATATGCATTCAATATGTTTAATAATAACATAAACAACTAGAAAAATTACTTAACTTTTAAACTCTACGCTTAAACTTAAACGCTATGACACTACATTTATTTTCAATATAATTTATAATTTTTCAAAAATAAATTACTTTTCCACTTTGAACCCAAACTGCCACCAAACTTAGTAACAACTAACCTCAGAAACCACACAGAAAAAAACGTTACCTCATTTTGTGGTTTTTGCCTTTGAAGTTAGCTAATCTAATATACTTGCGAAAAGCAAGCGCAACCACAGGATTTAAAAAAAAAAAACTTTTCTGTATAAGACGTATAGAGGAAGTATTTTAATCATCTAAGAAAAAAATTGAATTCGACACTTTGACGAACTTATCTGCGAATACGACAAATCAAAAATGCTTTGTGTAAGATGGCTGAAATTTGCTTTATGAAATTACAACCAAAATATGCACATTTCTCTCAAATTTTGAACCAAATCCATTCACAGGATGTTTGCCTGTCTTAAAGAAAGACTAATGAAATTAGTCTTTCTTTAGATCTTTAGATCTTTCTTAGAATCTTAATAAAGACTAATTAAAGAAAGACTAATGACTAACTACAAAACGTAGAGAATGTTTATAAAAGTTGACATGCAGGCTTAGTGATTAAAATATAGATACTTATAAAATTTAGAGTCAAATCCGTTGGAAGGTTATTGTTTCAACCCCACAACAAAGATGCTCTCAATCTGGATTATTACTTTTTTTTGCATGCATGTAAACGCTATGACTAAAATTAATAAAATTCGGTATGCTTCAAATTTGGTATGAAATTATGATATATATATATCGTGAGCACGTATACACTACTTGACAAAAGTATTATAAGTTTGAGATTTTTTTTTTCTTTCAAGATTAAGTGCCCCAAAAATAATATTTTTTAAAAATTTAGAGTGATACTTTTTCATGTCAATATATTAAATTAGTCTAAAAGTAAGATATTTAATTTAGTGAACAAAAACAATTATTTAATTTCAAATGCAATAAAATACAAAAAAATGTACAGATTATCAGTATTGGAACCCAATTTGATTCGCCAGAATAAAATGAAATAGAGATAAAAATTTCTTTTGATCAGAAAAGATAACAAAAGATTCAAAGTTAACTGAAAAGCATTTTAATATTTGATTGGGCTGCCTCTAGCTTCGATCAAAGCAGCCACTCTGTTAGGCATGGAATCCACAACTTTTTGCAACACTTCTTTTAATATTTCATGGTGTCACACTATAATTATTGTTTCCTGAAGTTCTCGTTTAGTTCTGGAATGATTTTCAGACATTTTTTTCTCATTATGCACCATAAAGTCTTTTGGCGTAAGTGTTGGTGGAACTGTGGAGGTTGAATTTCGCCAATAATTGAACCTGCGATCTTTCGATTTGCAGCCGAGTAACTTATCCACTATACAAAAGTGACCACTGATGTTTAGTGATCATTACTGGCTTATTAAGATGTCACCACAATACTCCCCTACCAGTGAGTCTGTAGAGAGACGAACGATTTTATTGCGTCAAGCGTTATGGCTAGCGTATGAGAATTGTTGCTGCATCAAATGAGTGACGACTTTGCATTGCTGCGTCAAGTGAGTCTGAAGAATTTGCTTTGGTTGCATTTGCTGAGGGTAGATGATGGCGCCATGACAGCTGTTTGAAAATTCGTCACGTCCGAGGTCATCAGTCTGGCGTAAGTGTTGGCGGAATTGTGCCAATGTTTAGGCTGAATTCCGCCAAGGATCGAACCTGCAATCTTCCGATTTGCAGACGAGTAACTTATCCTCTATACAAAAGTGACCACTGATGTCTAGTGGCAGTTACTGGCTTATTAAGATGCCACCACAATCTCAATGGGGTTTGAATCTGGCAAGTTTTCTGGCTATGGGAGAACATTAATACAATGTTTTGCAAATGCAACAAGCTAAAATAACGAATGATTCGATATTAGAGGTCAGAACTGAATTGAAATTAAATTTAAAATTAATTGTAAAAACTGTTTTGCCTTTTTCGATGTATGACAGGGTGCCGACATATCTATATTTGTCATGGAATTATGCCACAAGCATAAGGAAGTAATTTGTCCTTCAGCACACCAATACATTTATCGCCATTTCTCTGTACAAAACGAAGGCTGATATCACAAGTATCCCACCCTACATTATTATCCCTTCTGAGTGTTTTGATGTGTGAACCTGGCATTCTGGTCACATGATCTCCTTTACTTTAAGCCAAACTTGACCAAGCTTGTCAGACATTAAATAATTCGACTTTCGTCGCTGAATATAACATCACCATTCGGAAATAATCCAATTTTTGGACCCCTTGGCTGACTCCAATCGTTTTCACCCCCTTTCTTTTTTCAGTACACAGTTTTTTTTTCTTCTGGGTAATTGTACCTTGTAACCAGCTTCACAGAGCCTCCTGCGAAATGTTTTGGGAATGGCAATGACAGACGTGAACCCATTCCATTTTCTTTTAAGTGTAGCAGAACTTGCAAATTTAATTTTACGGTACAATAGTGTCAGTGTAACATCAACTCGATTAGAAGATAACTTCAGGCGATCACTTCTAGGCTTTTTATCTACGGTTCCTTCGGTTTTGAATCTCTTTAGAGGCATGAAACAGTCTACTCACAGCATCGATTTGACTTTAATTTTATTATCTTTCATTGTAATTCACAGCTAAGCAAGTTTAAGATGAAATAATTTAAACATTATCTAAAGTCAGTTTTCAAAGAAAGATTGAAGGACATTGGCTTTCAGGCAACATCAGTTCAAACTGTATTTTATTTGATTGAATGAATTATCTCAACTGAATGATATTAGAGAAATTTAATTGATACTTATACTCAATAATAGTTGCAGATACGGAATGAATCAAATTTTCAGAACTTCAGCGATATTGTGTAATTTGTATTAAGCCATTGATGATTTTTTTTATTGAACAAAAGTTTTCTGTAAATACAAAATCAAATATAATGATTAAAATAATCCCGTGATCCTCTATCTATCTATATATTATTATTATTTTTTCCCTCATGCAAAGAATTTTGTTATCCTTTACTGGAAATCACTAATCGAAATCGACTGTTTTGTTTCCATAGAGACGTGTATGTTTAATTCCCGCGTCTGCTTTAAACTTCTGCGGAATGATGTTTATTTACTCCATATTACTTTGGGGATTGGATAATTTTCCTTTTCAAATTTTCTGAATCGCTTATACAAGTATTGTTTGTTCTATTTGACCTTTTATTATTATTATTATTTTTATGATTTAATAACAGAATGCTTTTACATAGTTACTTGGGAGTTTCTCACGCAATTGTTATGAGTAATTACAAGCTGCACAATGTTTTAAAATACTGTAGCAATAGAAAGTATGATTTGTCCATTAAAGTATTTCGCCATAATTTAGTGTTTTCTTTCTTTTACCAGTGTTATTCTATTTATATGAAAAAAATATATTTACCGATTATTTTTAGATAATGTTCACAAGATAGCAATGCGTCATTTTGGGTTATTAGAAATCGTCATTACTGTTAAAAAGACTAAATAATAATTTTAAAGAACGTAAATTCTTTCTTAATGTTAAGTTTTTTTAAAAGTGTAAATTTCCATAATGTTAAATTTTATTTTTATGATTTTACACTTAAATAATTTTTTTTAAATTTCATTTTAACTAATATACACATTTTGCCCCTTTATTTTGAGGAATTGCAAAAGCATTTGCAAAATGTTTTTAAACTTTCATATTTATAAAAATTTCCCGTTTGAGAAATTATGTGTAAAAATTGTATATGTAACAATTAACTTGCTTTTTTAAGTAATTAGTGATCCAAATTAAAATATATATATATTATTCAAATTTTAGAGGAAGTTTTTTTTTTAAAGATATATACCTAACATTTTTAAATTAACATATGTAAATGAGAATTAATAGCATATATATATATATATTTCAAATAATTATTGAATTTTGTTAATTGGCATAATCCATAAATCTTTTAAAAAGATCAATGAAATTTACTTAAGTTCAGTAACAGTAAATGAATCATTTAAAATTTGAATAATTAGCAAATTATTTTTTCGCATGAAAAGAAAATCCAAAATTTTAATTTAGGAGTTTTCTTTTGTTTACTTTTTTCAACTATTGTTTTAATATCTTATATTTTCAACTATCTTATACTGAACAATGTTTTTAATTTTCATGCATTTATTTACTGATATACCTGAAAATATGTTTTCATATTACTTCGTATTCTTTTCTCAGCTGAGTTTACATAAGAGACTCACAATGATGAGCAGAAAGACGTCAAGCAATTCCAATTTTCGAGTGAGATGTGTATCAAAAAAGAGCAGACATTCAGTAAGAGCTGAAATTTCTAATATTCGCTTGTATTAAACTTTAACCATTGTATTAATTTTAATATTCAATTTGTATCTAATTTGCATTAAATAATATATTATTTAAAACCACATAGTTAATTTCTGTTTTTATAAAATTTTGGTTAATTTTCATTTTTTATCAGAATTTTGCTATCCTATTAAAATATTGGCTTACCCATTCAAACATATAGTTTACTAAAAATTTCTATAGTGAAAGCAATCTATCATAGTGCATTTTTTATCTATTTATTTCTTAATTTGCATACTTAGATACAATTTTTATGTATTATTTATTGCATAGATATTATTTCTATAATTAATGTGTATTAAAATGGGGTATTATACAGAAAAATTATTTTTTATTTCTTATAAACCATGCAATGTAGATGTTAATTACTATAAGCTTTTTGAAGCCATTTTTTTCTTCTTATTTTTTAAATATTTTCCTTAGAATTCCTTGTTCTAGAATGCACAAAAATTATTTACAATGTTTTATTTCCATGTTTTCAGAAATATATACTGGAAGAAATATATTGCAGCTGTCTTTTGTTTTAAATTAATATTTTTAACTTCAATATTTATCCATCTCAAGAGATATGAAAGTTATTAATAAAGCTACTGGTCCATAGTTTTGACACTTAATTTATTCTTTCAGCCATAGTTTATTTTTATACATCAGTCTAATTAATTTTCACCTAAGTACATTCTGAACAATTTTGTCTCTAAATTATTCATTAAAATTAATAATGCACTTTAAAGTTACAAAAATTATCATTTTATTTTGAAAATCTTAATTGAATCAAAATTATTTTATTATTTCATAATTGCATGCTTCTTGTATATATGTTAGAATTATATTTCTTTGTATTAATGACAAGCTATATATTTTTTTGAAATAATTGATTTTAAATTAAATTATTTTAATTATATTATATATAATGAAATTCATCCTTTAACTCTGATTTTTTATTATCTTTTTATTTTTAATGACTCAGTAAAATATATTTTCATAGATTACTTTATATATAAATATGATGGAGAAATATCCATTTAAATAAAGAGAGCTTGAATCAAATGTTTGTAAAAAACAAGACTATAAAAAATTAATCTTTCTTAGAATTTGAAGTCAATTCATAATCAAATGATTAATCCAAATATGGATATAAGAGAAGATTGAGTTCACAGATCTCATCTCTTTTTAGCCTTGAATTGAAATTCAGAGTTTTACAAGAATGAAACACTGTAAAGAAATTATTAGCTTAAATTGTAATAATTTTACATCCATGGCATGTTTAATTTATGTTAATGTACTTAAATGATATCACTATTATTATTCTATCATTGGTATATATTGGTATTTATAATAAATAATATGTATTTAAATTTTTACTGTACTGACTAACAATCAATAAATGAAATAATCTTATTATTATATTTACTTGAAATTTGCCCACATTTTTTATAATGTTCTTCATAGAGCACTTTCATTAAAAAATTATGTTTGTGTATCACATACATTTTTAATGAATTCTTGGAGACCATTCATTCTACCATGGCTTTCATATGATTTCATAATTTCTGTTCTTTTAAGTATTGCCTTATCTTATTAGTAAAAATTCCCTCACTTATATATGTTTTAATTTCAAGGGACCACTCATGAAAACTGTTGATGTTACACCAAATGAAATGGAAGAAATAAATTTTATATCTCAAGATCTTGCTAGAAAATTGACGTAAGAATCCTTTTTATGACATCAGCAAAAATTTCTTTTCATAAAACTTTACTTTCATGTCTCTTCCATATGACTTAATTTTAATTCAAATACTATTCTTATATTAAGTAATTTACTGTATGATGCAAAATTTTACAGTGTTAGATTTCCATTGGTTTGAAAAAAAATATCATGATGTAAAATATCTAAGTGGTGGGAAAAAAAACAGTTGCCTTGGGAATTAATATTTGGATATTGACATTAAGTATTTCAAATTTCATATTTTTCTTGCTGTTGACATAGTGCAAATCCACTTTAAACACCAAAGTGTCTAATTTTAAGTAAATTTCAAGATTTAAGCAAGTACAGAATAGCGTGTGTTTTATTTGTTTGTTCACAACTAGCCTGCTATTATGATATTTTGATTATTAATCATATTAATTTTATTCTGTGATTAATATTATAAATAACTATAATTTTTATAAATAGTGATCTTAGTCTACAATGAATTTCAGATATTCAGAAACTAATAGGATTTAACTACTAGTATGAAAATAATTTTCAAATAAAATAATATAATTTCCATTATAAAATATTTTAACTCAGATTGAATCTTTTGAAATATTATGATGCAAATTATAACCTACATTATGTAACATTATAAGAATAAAATTGAAAGCTTCATTTGGCACAATATATAAGGATTATTTTGTTCTTATAAAAAGCAAAATATTACATTTTAAATTATTCATTATTATTTTTTTAAATTTTATTTGTGCAGTGTTCCAAGAACCCAGAAAAATTTTAAGGGATTGATAAATCAAGAAAAACTTGAACAACTTAAGAAAGCAGCAGCATCTCATGCTCGGGATGAAGAGGAAGCTAAGAAAGAAGCAAAGAAAAAAAGAGAACAACTTCAGGTAGTTGATTTTCAATTAAAAAAACGATATGTTTAATAACACATTCTCAGTGACAGTTAAACTGTTGAACATTAAAAATTTTTAGTATGGTTCAGTAATTTTAAATCATTACTTTAAAGATAATTCTTTTGCACTTAAATAAAATATTCATTATATTTATATTTGTTAAATAATTTCAAAATAAACATTTTAATTCATAAGTATTAGAACATTTTGTTCTCATTTATATGAAATTTTTATAAAAGTATGAAATAGTGTATTATCTATTTTTCCATATTTACTTTTGGAGTGCTGCTTTTACTTGCAGTTTTCGAGAAACAAGTGAAATAAAATGTATGACGTCATATCCGGTTTACGAGGAGCTTTTATTCAAAACATGAACATCAGCGCATAATTTTAAATCGAAAGATGTTCGAAATGTCTCCCGCGCATATGGAGGCCTTCATGGGTGTGTCGTGGAATGTTTGACTGTACACATTCTAGCATCGTTGTGTCCAAAAAATAAAAGCACTGCAGAGATGAGCAATTAAGTCCATTTCTGAAGTAATTGGGTCTCGATAAATCAATTCCTTTACTTGGTTTCTTAAGAAGAAATTTAAAGGGGTCAGATCTGGAGATCATGGTGGTCATGAAACAGATGTGGATAAAATTACCTTTTTCAATAACCCAATAATCACATTTCATCTCAAGAATTATTGTGCACTATAGTTTTTTGAAACATTTATTGAGTTCATGAATGCACAAGTTTTTTTTTTCATTCTTCTGTTTTTTATGATTTATAATTTTTTTTTTGTTGGAAGAATGTGATTGTCATAATATTTTCTTTGATGTAAACTTGCATCTTGTTTTCAAATGGTCAATGATGGATTACATCTGAAAAATGAATAGATGACATTCGGAGAGATTTTATAATTAGAAATATATTAAATATTAATTCAAAAATAATACCTTGTTGATAAATCATTGAACAAAATAAAAGAAACATTATCTTTTAAATTTTTGAGTTTTAATCACTTTATGAGTTTTTTGTTTTTAAAAAATCACCTAACTGCATTTAAATTGCTATTTTTTTCCCTAAAGCAGCATGATTTAAATAATGATGATATCGTTTTTTTAAATCCTTTCATCAAACAAACATTTTTTTTCTTTATAGAAAGAGCAAGAAGCTCGAAAGGCAGAATTTGAAGCATGGGATTTGGTGAGGAAAAAGAATGAAGAATTGAACGAATTGGAAGAAGAAGCAAGACAAAAAATGGAACATATGCGAGAAAAAGCTAATGAAATTATAAAAGAACAAAATGAAGAAATCAAGGAAATCAATAAGGTTAATAATGATTTCATAGTATCTGTATGTGATAACTGTCAATATTTTAGAGCTTAGACTTTGAGTACTTTTGCAAACTATAGTTTGTTCCGATTATGGATAATTCTTTTGATATTTATTACTGTGAATTAAAACTAAAAATTATTATTAAACTTTCAAAGTATTATTCATATTCTGGTAATTTCATTGTTATTACGGAGAACTTTACAAATGTCTCATAAGAAACACTTATTTTATCAAGCTCAAGTGTATTATTGCAAAACAATGTGTAGCATTTGTGTTATCAGTAACATACATATTAAAATGAACAGTCTTTTTCTAATATCAAATCTTTTGAATGCAAATTTAAAATATTTTTGCTGATTTATCTTAAATTGAAGATAGTCAGCAACAAATTATATATATATATATATATATATATATATATATTTAAATCAGCAAATGCAATTATTGTAAAAGAAAATGAAAAAGCCCTGTTATTATTGAAATAAAAAATTCAATTCAATGTTATTGCTTTTAATAATGTTCCTACATATATTTTTATTTACTTAATGTAAATTTAAAATTTTCTGTTTTATTAAATATGATATATTTTAACCAATTAAACTTAAATCAAAGATGATCAGTAAAAAATTCTACCTATAATGTAAATTTTAATCAGAAAATGCACATTTGTTATTAAAAAAATAGATTTTTCTCCTTATTATTGAAATGTAAATTTCAATATTATTGACTATTAAAGTATTCTTTTATACTTTTTTATTTTTCAAATAGCTTATTGGGTTTTAAACAATTATATATTAATATGAAGGAAGATTTTGACTCTTTCACCTCATAGATTCTTTTTGGAAATTCATAACAGTATCTCTTTCTTTAAATTTTGACCTTTGTGTAATTTATACTTTTTTCTCCAACCATCTTAGAGATTAGAATTAAGTTGTCTTGTTTCTACTAAAAGCATTTACTTGTATGTTTTGTTTTCATATATCTTTCAATATATTTTTATGGTTGTGGTTGAAGAATGTAAAGAATCAAACAATGGTGTAGAAGCTGTATTTTTGCTTTAGCTGTCATTCAAATTATTCTAGTTTATGCTACAATTTTCTACCAATGGCTACTTTTCCAGCTGTATTCACTGTCTCTTCTAAAAATTTAAAAAGTAATAAATGACTCTAGTTGTAATAAAAATAAGTTATCTGCAATACAAATTATTTTTAAATTTCCTTTTTCTTGCCTTAATGTAAATTCTTGAAATATTAAAATTCCATTAGGATGATGATGCTGAATGCAAAAATTTAATCAAAGAAGTTGTAATGCACAAGAAGCTAAAAATATTAATTGGATTAAATTGACATATGCTAATAGGAGACTGTTAGAAGAAATATTACAAGAAATTAATTATTACTTTATATTTTATCATTTTTAATGTCTTAATAATATTTAATAAAAAATAAAAAAACATGATTTATTTAATGACACATCATTATAATTTTATTTGCCTTTGCTGTTTGTAATATATTTTACTTGTAATTAAAAAGTATTTTTGGATTAAAATTGTGATTCAGTACAAATTTTTTTTTTGTAGCTAATTTTGTCTGCTAAAGTGCAAGCTATAAGAGATGCTCAAGTGGAAGAGAAAAAGCACATAAAGAAAGAGAAAGCTATGGCTGAAGCTAATTTGGATGAAGTGATGGAACAAGAAAGAAGGAAAGGTGTTTTGAAAGAAAGAGAAATTTTGGAGAAACGTAAAGGAGCCTCATATGAGTTAGTAGGCAGTAATAATTTAATGAACATTTTTTCATATTATACTGCAATAGATTTGAAAGTGTGTCTCGGGGAGTCAAGATTTCCTCACAGAAAATACCATATATTTTAAATAGTTATTATTATTTTATTGGCATTTGTATTTCAGTTTCATAAGCTGCCAGAATTTAAAGAATATTCATCACTATTTATCTTTCTTGCAAAACATGCAATTAAAATAACAGTACTGATAATTTTGCTTTGATTCAAAACCCATTTGATTACATTTGTACATCTGCATTTATGTTGCAGAAGAGGATTTTCCAAATGATTAAGAACATTTATCACAACTTATTTGGATTGAGAAATATAGAATTAAACTGACAATACTGAAAGCTCTGCTAGGATTCAAGACTCATTCTATTCCATTTTATTATTATTTTTATTTGATTCTGTAGAAGAGGATTATCCAATGGTTTTTTTTAAATGATATTTCAACAAATTAAATTTAACAGTATGGCATTAACTATGTTTTAAATGTTAGTAAAACATGGATTCTCCATAAATGGGATAAAAACACAGACAGCTTTAATCCTTCTTTTTTCTCCATATTTTTTGAAGCTGAGTTTTTGGATATTACTATCACAAAGGGTAGTTTAATTCCACAATATGAGGAAATTTGAAATCGATTGAAATTTTTTTCATCAGAAGAAATAAATTTTTCACACTTTTAATGCTTTTAGCTTAAAGCAATATTTCTCATTATAATATATTTCTTGAAAAGTCGGAAAAAGCGAAATACATTCTTAAGTAAATAAATATAGATTTTGCACATTATTTACAGAGTGTTAACTGAAAAATAACAAAGAATACATATAGATGGAAATTTTGTTATCTTATTAAAGAACAACAAATGAGGCAAAGAATAATAAGATTTACATTAATTCTAATTTAAAGGCTTTTTATTTATTTATAAGCTATTTATTTAATTTTTGCAAATATGTTTGAAAAAATTTGAAAATTTATTATATCATTAAAAAACGTTTGATTTTTTGTAAAATCCTCATTTTAATTTAATTTTGTTTTAAATATGCTTTGATTTTTAGTTTGCATAAATTTATACATGTTTTTTATATAATTGTATGTAAAAAGGAGGGAATATTCATTATTTTAAGTGGAAAGTTTAGTTGACATAAAGATAAATTTAATTGATAAATATTTAATAGGTAATTTTTGTACATTAACTTTAATAAAATTGATGCTTTAGTTCTAATGTAATATTTCACTTCTTTATTTGAAGATGCGTTTTCATCTTTATGGAAAAGGGTATAACTTCTGCATATTCCACATCATTTTTTCAATATCCTCACATATTCAATATTATTTTGAAAAATAAAATATAAATACTTCTATTTTGTCAACCACCTACTTAAATATTGGACTCCTAAGCATCTATACCTTATATTGCTAATTATTAGATTTAATGCTAGAAATAAAAGATTAAATTAAAATATTCTCTTAAATAAATTTATCTCATACATACATGCAGTTTATATAGTTTAATATAGGAGAATGATTCATAAACCCAGCAAAAATTATGTATAATCTATTCTGTTGCAAAAATAAATAGTGCCTAGCACAAAAATATGTTATTTGTCAGTTATCATTATTCGTAACTTCAAAAGGTAAAATAAATACAAAAACATAGATGCCCCCTCTCCTCATTTATTACTTATTAAATTTTTCAGAGCTGCATCAAAACTTCAAGAACAAATAAAAGAAAACAAGGAAAAAAAGTTATTAGATGAAGAAAATAAAATCAAAGAAGGTGAATTACTTTTAAAGAAATTGAAAGAAGATCAATTGAGAGATCTTCAAGAATTGAAACTAAAACAGTTAAAAAAGAAAGCAGTTATGGTAAGAAGGTTTAAAATATTTATAAAGAATTAAAGTGAACATATATCTATATATAATTTCTTATGCTTTAAATCATACATTTTTTAAAACTTCATTATTGTATCAAAGAAGTCGAATTTAGATTTGTAATAATATTGGAGAAGACATTTCTCAAATTCCTTTTATAGTATTAATTTAAATTATTAATTATAAATGTAATAAAAATAAATGGACAAATATTGATAGACATGAAAAAAAAACATCTTTTGCATTCAAATTTATCTAAAGTTTTCAGTTATGTAAAATATGGTTTTTAGTTCGATATTTTTTTGTTGATTGATAATTGGATGCTATAATGTTACTGCTTATTATAATTATTTTTTTATCATGGCTCTCTTCTAAATAAATGTTTATCCCTTGTATTAAGATAATGATGAATTGTGTGGTTAGAAGATTTATGAATACTTTAATATAGTTCATATTTTTAATTAAAAAATGGATTTTATAAATAAATTCAATTGCAAATTATCAAATTAGTTATATAATATCACTAGCTTATCAGAAATGTTAATGATGAAAGTTTAGGACTGATATATACATTATTCATGATAATCACATTTATAAAGTATTTGTTAAAATTTACTCATAATTTCTTGATTTTAAATGTAGGTGTTCAGTAAAATACTATTGAAATGTATCTTTCCAAGGGCGGATATTTGAGAAAAAGCCTTTGCATACATAAATTTCCTTTTGCTTGATTAAAAATATTAATAATGTTTTGTATTATAGGAAGAGTTAAAAAAGGAAAATGAAGAAATACTGAAAAGAAAAGAAGCTATGAGGC
This sequence comes from Argiope trifasciata, assembly GCA_026543055.1. Lineage (NCBI taxonomy): Eukaryota > Metazoa > Arthropoda > Arachnida > Araneae > Araneidae > Argiope > Argiope trifasciata. The sequence goes on along the minus strand of JAPMOQ010008662.1, from coordinate 382,052 downwards.
AACAGTCTGAAAAAGAAGATAAAGTTATTGCTGAATATCAAAGATTAAAAGCAGTATGTTTTTCTTTTTAAATATAAGGCGACATTTATATTTCAGATAATTTTCTATCATTGAATGGATGCCTTATGGAAGTATAATAACACTTAGAGTCAAAAAATAATTTATTTTGTAAAATGTTATCTGTGAAAATTATCTATGGTAGGTGAATCAAAAGTGGGCAATAGTTAATATAGGGTACAAGTGAGCTGTAGTCTCTCCTCTAATCTGGTGTTGCTGCTTTTTGCTGTATAACTATTGATAATAAAAATTAATGTTTAATTCTAAAGATAAGAGAAGAGTACATTTTGAAAACTCACAATATTTTCAAATGAATACAGAATGATAAGTCATATCATATTTTCTAAAATTCTATAAATATTATATTTCTTGTTTAATATATAAGATAGATTTCTAGAATGCATTTTTTTTTTCACATTTCTAATTGTAATTTCTCACACTTAAGACTTTTATATAAATTCTGATACTAAGTTTAGCTTAAATTTTAATTATTATAATATTATATACTGGTGTAGAAAAAGGCTACATTCAGTACAAAGTATAGTCACAAATACAAAAAAAAAAAAAAAAAAAAAAAACCCCAGAAAGTTTTAAAACAAATTCATTTTGCAATGACATGGCATCAGTGAATGGGAAGGGAAAAGATTTGGATCTAATCGAAAATAGAAATTTATTTAGGGTTATTTTGCCTACTTTGAAATAATGTATTTAATTCAAAATAATATAAAGGAAGGAATGAATTAATATAAATTAAATACTTACTATTCGTATTTATTAATTATTCATTTCATAAACATGCATTTTGAATCATTTCATATTATTTAATTGTTTTATTAAGATTTAGGATCCATGTAAGAGAAGAGTATATTTCTAGAATCCTTTAATAGCTAGAATGTAAACAGTTATTTTTACCACTGTAATGCTAAAATAGTCAAGCAACGAATTTTGGTTTGAGTTTAACAAAATATTCAGAATTAAGCGGTTTTGAAATTTTTTTACTATAATTTCTAATTAGCAACGCTTTTTATATTTGATTTAAAATTACTTTTATTCAGAGCACTACTGTGTCTAACATCTCATCTAAAAATTAATTTAACTATCATTTTATGAGTATTTTTCAAATTCCATCATATCACCATACTTCTAAGTTTATCATAGAAGTAAAAACCATTCATTGCAAGCGACTTTTTAAAAAAAGAAATTGAAAGTTGCAAAAGAAAAACAAAACAAAAAAGCACACCCTAGAATTATTAAATTTGTATTGAATGGAATAATCATATTAATAAATGTATTAGTTGAGAAAAAAATGACTTATTTTACGGCAAGATGCTGGGTAACAATAACAACAACAAAATGATAATTAAATTTTATAAGGATTCGTTTTAATGCTATAATAATTTTGAAATATATGTATATAAACTGAGGCATGATTTAACTCTAGGCTCAAGAGGAAGCAAAAGAAGCTGCTGAAAGAGAAGCAAAACGCCAAAGAGAACTGGAATTAGCAAAATTGGGTGAAATGCAGGAGAAAGCTTCTAGTTTATATGCAGAACAAGTAAGAAAAATTACATTACTTATCATAGGCTTGTCTAGTTTTAAATGTGTTATAAATATATGCTTTTTAGGAAGGAAAGTGCATTGGCATTCAAGAGAATATTTGGGCTTAGCAAGCATTTATATATTTTTTATTTATATCAATAAAGCAATTCAATATTTAAACAAATTATTTAGAATTTTTGAAAAAAAAAAAAAAACAATTTTATGCTATAGTTAATTTATATATTTTTACTTTGAATTAAAGAATAGTAAAAAAATTCTATAATGTTTTAATTTTCTATTAACATGATGCTAAAATACCACATATCATTTCAATTTATGTTGGCTAATTTAAATCAAGACGAATAAGGTTTTTATTTTACAAACGTTTTTGTTATTGTATACATCATTATTTTATTATGTTTGTGATGATTAGTAAATCATTTTTCGAGGCTTTTATTTTTACTTCAGAACTTGTTCAAAGTATAGAATAAAACAAATAAAAAAATTGCCACACTTTGAAAAACTTTAAATGCTTTAGATCTCATTGTATAATTTATTTTGAAATTTTACTATACAATTGTAGTATCCAAGGTTGTAAATAGTTTATTAATTTTTTATTAGATATGTTTTTTGAATCATTAAAAATATATCACAATCTTAAAAATAATAGATTTTGTACACTGATTGTTATCTTATAAATGTTTATTAATTATTATTTACTACTAATTATTAATTTATTGTTAGTTTTTGTTTGAAAATTGTTGTATTCACTTTTTACACTCATTTTCAATTTTTATTGATTTGAATATTTGGATGAATCAAAATTTTATTGAGATTCTATTGATGCTGAATTCGTTGAGTTTTTGCATATTATAATGTTAAGTTTTTCTTGGCAATTGTTTTTTCAGATTTTGAAAGATTTTTTTTCATAAGAAACAAATTATGGCTTATATCCGGTTGTATTTAATTTGCTTTGAATTGCAACTGATTTTCATAGTAAAGCATATATATTTATTAAAATTCTACTAAGCAGTTGTGAAGTGTATAATATATCTTGTCTAAATTATAATGCTAGAAATATAATGTCAGAAAATTATATGATTTTTATTTCTTAAATTTCATATAACATCAATTTAGTATTATTTTTAAAAACATTTTATGTATAGAATTTTTTCATTATTTTATAGGAAGCTCTTCGAGCTCGCAGGGCTCTTGAAGAAAAAGAGAGGAAATATAGACAGCAAGAAAGGGATGCCGCATTGAAAAAGAAGAAGACAATAGAAGATTTGAAAAAGTCTCGCGCTCTGCAGCTTGAACAACAGGAAAATCTGAGGCGTATGAAAGCAGCTGCAAATATTAAGGAATTAGAAGCTTTATTGGAGTAAGGAGAAGATATTTTGATATTTTAAAATCATATGATACTTTTAAATGTAAATTAAATTATTAATTTTCTATATTTTATCTTTAATTAGTTCATTCAAATTTCATTTTAAAATTTTTTCTTATTTCTGGTTTCAATTCCCACTTTTTATTTAATTAATTCTAATATGCTCTTAAAAACTGCTAATTTCAAGGTTTACACACCAGGATGGAAATCCTTAGCTTTCACACAACTTCTCAAAAATTTCAGAGCCTAAGTTGACTTGTGCAAAAAAAAAAAAAAAAAAAAAAAAAAAAAAAGTGTTAAAATTTTATGGTAAAAACACTGAAGGGAAAATTTTCTGCCACTCTGCTCCTGTATTTCAACATATACATAAATAATTTTCTTATTGCTTCTTTCTTGTACTAATTATAACTGCCGTGATGAAATATATCAAAGCTAAAATTTCATAAAATTCTTCTTTTTGGCATTTGGCAGATTGAACCTTTTGCTTCTAATCTATGACATATTGCTATGTGTGGCTCTCTCAGTTTAATGGGATAACTGAGGTTGATTGTCAGGCAGTGGTTCAGGATGCCATCATCAGAGTTTTATTCAGTTACAGATAACAACATTCTTCATTAAATGCATGAATTATATATATTTGAAAAGAAAGTGAATGTAAAAATATTATTAAGAAATAAACTTGGCTTCGAATATCGCTGTTTTTGATTTTTTCAATAATTAGCTTGCTTTTTCATGATTTGTTCAGGCAGATTTTTTCATCCAAAAACATAAAATAATATGTTTTTTTTTAAAATTTCATTTGAATAATTTTTCTAACTGGTAGTATAGGTCTATCTCCATTGGTTTAAAAATCAGCTATTTGATTTCATTTAGAGCCGACACTCTGTACACAAAATTGTGTCAGTGAGTAACTACGGATATATTTTCTGAAGTTAATCATGCACAATTTTTTTTCCTAAATCAAAAAGTACCTATTATAAAATGTGCTATATATTAATATCTTTAATGATTTCTTTCTGTAGCATTGGTATGGAAACAGGCAACGTAATTTTGATGTTACGTACATATATTTAGGTATACTTGTTTGTTTCTTCGGCCACCGCAATCAACGCAAAACCGTCATCAACCTTCATGATGAAATATTGTTATTTGTATAATGAAATTTGGATCTTGGAGTAATCTGAAACTAGCCTAGTAAATCTGGTAATGCAACCACCTTGGTGAAATTCTTGCATCTTATTTATAGCGAAGTTTAGCGACCTTTCTGTAATTTAGAAACCGCCAAATAAACTCGGTAATGCAAATGTCTTGACGAAATCTTAGCATATTATGTATAATGATGAGTGGCAATCTTGGTGTGGTGGTGGGTCCAATGCCACTTGGTCATACCAAGCCCGAACGAGCGTAGCTCTCTCGAATTAAGACAGAAGTGTGCGCCTTTCGTTTTTAACGAGCACCGTTAAGGTGAAAGTAAGACTTTGCTCGAACACATACGACAAAGCCCTTTTTAGGGGGCGGTTGAACTCACTCATACACCCATCCATCCGCAAGTCAGAATTTAGATCCAAATTAGAGACCGACTCATCTCTGACTCAGTACGCCAAGAGGTATAATTTGCTATGGGAACTTGGAGGACTTTGCAGTCAATACCTATCTAACGTGCCCCAACTGCCATTAGCCAACAAGGCGGTCTTCGGCCGAGACGAGGATAGAACTTGTTACCTTTAAGGCTTCGAGACTGATGTTCTACCAACCAGGCTACCGCGGCCCTAATCTTGATGTAATTTGAAAAAACGTGATGTAAAGCCATGTGCCATAAAAATAAACAAGTACTAATATTGATCGTCAATTCCTTATTAACTACGATTTTTTAACTTTACATGCACATTTAAAGTTATCCCAAAATATAAGCTGTCTAAAATGATATGGCGGGGCCGCGGTAGCCTGGTTGGTAGAGCGTCAGTCTCGTAACCGAAAGGTCGCGGGTTCTGTCCTCGTCTCGGCCAAAGACCGCCGTGTTGGCTAATGGCAGTTGGGGCAGGTTTTCGTTCCTAATGGCAGTTGGGGCACGTTAAATATGTCGAGACTGCAAAGTCCTCCAAGTTCACATAACAAAACGATACCTCTGGGGGTACTGAATCAGAGATGAGTCGGTCTCTGATTTGGATCTAAATTCTGACTTGCGGATGGATAAATGAGTGTATGAATGAGTTCGACCGCCCCGTAAAAAGGGTTGTGTCGTGTGTGTGAGCTACAAGTCAGACTTCTGCCCTCTGGGTGCTCAGGGGTCTTTACCCTCAGAAGCTACTGCACCCCCTTTCCGTGAAAACACGGACATGACAACAACAACAAAATGATATGGCAAATGCTCATAATTTTTTTTTTAATTAGAAAATTAAAGCTGGAAACAGAACAAGAGAAACGAAAGGATCTTTTCAAAAAATTAGCCAATTTGAAGCATTTAGATGAACTCAAGGAACAGATGAAAAAGAAAGAAATGGAAAGAATCAATGAAAAGAGGGAATTCTATAGAGAAGGCATTCATTTACGCCAAGAAGAAAAACGGCGCAACGAAATGCTCGATGTATTGAAGAAGGAGAAATTAAATGAACTAAGGTAGGTGTTCAGTGGTCAAATATGCGTTTTTTGTATATTATATCTTCATATAAATACATATTTCATTATCAAAGACCCAATTCATAATTAACTTCTAGTAAAATTTTACTTTCGATACAAATTGGAGAAATTCAGTTTTAATAATAGTGGGTTGTTCGGAAAGTAATTTCGTTTTTTTTTTTTTTTTTTTTTTGTGGGAAAGTTAAAGACAATTTTCGTATGATGAACAAATATTTTATTAAATTATATATTGGCCATTTTGGTCCAAAACATTTTGCCATTTTTCTGGTAGTAGCATGATTTCACTCATATAAAAATTTTTGGTATTTGCTGGAAAATACCTTTTTTATTGATTAATTTTGGCCAAATGCATCAGTCAATTTGTCTAGGTGATAGCTGTAGATTTCCGAGTTAATTGTTATATTATCCAGTATAAGTTAAAAAAAAACATTCCTTTAAAATCCCGCTACCTTTTTTTTTTTAAAAAAAAAATAGATAGTGGCTTTGGAAATACTTCTAGCCAATTCATCTTTTTTGCTCCATGATCTCTTATGTTTGCCATTGTTATATATTATCCATTTTTCGTCCCCAGTAATGATTCGCTTCAAAAATGGATAATTTTCGAGACGTTTGTCAACGCGATGACACAAATTTCTCTCCGTGATAACATGGGGCACCCATATATCAAGTTTTGAGGTTAAACCCAAGCCTTTCAAGTGGTTATAAACAGTTGAATTTGATAAATTGAACTCACGTGTTGTTATTCACTGGTTTGCATCAACTAATGCTTTTATCGTGTCTTTATTTTTCAACCGGCCTTTCAGAACGTGGCGCATCTTTGACATCAAAAGTGCCGGCTTGAAATTTTGCAATCCAGTTCTGGCACTGGCGTGCTATCAACACATCTTCTCCATACACATCTCTCTGAACAATATTTCTACTTTTTCTATAGTAAAAAAGTAAAATATGACAAAAATTCTTCTTATTTCTCTTCCTATTTAAAAGCGTACCAACCAAAAGCTACTATGTAGAATCAATTGGGCTTTTTCACGCACAAGTTTTTCTATCACAGCTGTCAAAACATATAATGATTATGCGGCTAAGTTTGAAGTTGGGTACAAAAAATATGAGTAAATCCTCTACCAGGAAAAAACGAAATTACTTTCAGAACAACCCAATAATTTTAATATCAGCAAAAATATCAAGTATCTAAACCACATATTAAAGTTGACGGCATTTGTCATGTCAGAACACAATTTTTAATTGAATCTATTATTTTACAACCTTGATAACAAAAGATTACAGTCGAATTGTATATAATAATAACATCAATACATATTAAATACTATGACAATATAATTATCTGTCTGTAAAAATAGACGAAAGTAGTAGTAGTAGTAGACAACAGTAGAGTAAAAGTAGATTAAAGAAAACAAGAAAATGCCTATGATAAATAAATCAAGCGGCTCAAATGTAAAAAGAAAGATAGAATGAAAACTACGTGAAAGTATGGGAGAAGCGAGAATGCTTACTTAAGTTGAATGCTGAAAGTGAAATCAATCGAAAACAACGAATTACAAAAGGGCGAGAATGTTGACCGAAGTCGAAATTACGTGAAAACAGAGAGAAACTGAAGAATAAATTATTAATATAAAAATTTAGGCTTCAACAAGAAAGCTCACAGAAAATCTCATGTTTAGAATGTTACGCGATGAAGCATGGAAACTTATAATTTTAATGTTACCTAAGAATTTGAAAGCATTGTTAGTATCGAATCGATGTTGAATAGCTGGTGCAAAATAATTGCCAAAAGAGTCATTTGCTAGATGTTATAATACTGAACAAACAAGATGGTTTTCGCGAAACGTTCTTGCATGTTCTACTATAAAAATTTTATCTCACGCCACCTGGTTAAAATTGTGTATCTTGAGTTCAAACAATACTTACCAAATATAGATCCTTGGCATGAATCTTGGTTTCTAAAATATCGTGCAAAATGTATTTTGGGTTCTTTTTTTGTAATTTGATATAGAAAAATTATTGAAATCTCAAGATTAAAATCGAATTTTGTTAATTATCGATAGAGGGTTAAACAATTGACAGATATGGCTCTAAATTTGAGATTCTAAATCAGCGTACCAATTTCAGCTATATGGCTGGCTCTTTACATTTTTTAATGATCGAGCTCAGTTGAATGATCAGATATATAAAATTCATCTGAATAGATTTCGTTCAAAATTTTATTGAAATCTATAAATGTAGTTTCAAGTTCATAAGCGAAATTTCAACTATCTATCTCAAGGTTTTTTTATCATACTCATAGACCAAAATTGTGTAATTTTTTAAAACTTAGTGTGATCATGTAGAGATGCAACAATTGTCAATATATATATATATATTGTTTTGGATTTTTTTTTTGATGATTGCACTACTTGATTAGATTTTTGTTTGTATTAAAATAAACAAGCGGAATGAGGAAGAATCTGGATTGAAATCTACTTTGATGGAACTTTTTACATTGCTGAAAATTGCAAATCACCAAAATCGAAATAGCTTACACGGTGCACAACAATACCACTATGCACAAGGTTGTCAGCACAGTTTTTTAGTGATTACCATATTGGTGACAAACTGAAGAGTTTGCATTTAAATCGAATATGACTAGAAAATAAACCTGCAGCAGAGTGAATCAGCAGTTAGTGATCAAATTATATTACCTGAAAGATTATTAAATGATCCAAAATGTATTATTTTATTTATATAATGTTGATTTATTTATAATCACCGAATTTTAATTGTGTTACTTTTGTTTTTTAGGAAATATAATATACCAGAGACGTACATTAATCATATAAAAAGGAAAGTAAATTTAGAAGAGTAATATCAAGAAAATTTGTGTGCTCCAAACTGAAGATCATTACTTATTATAAATTATATCTCAACAATTTCCATCTTTTTGTAAAGATTCATTAAAAGATCAGCATGTCATTTTTTTTGTTACTGTACGTCTCATTACTATCAACATACACTAATGAATCGTAAGTTTTTAATTTTGATATTATCATTTTTTGAAAATAAAAATTTAAAAGGATATAGAGAGGTCAAACACAGCATTTAGTATTTCAATATGAACGAATGATTTACTTATTATAAGAAGTAGTTCATATTTAAATGCAGATTTATTATCGATTAAGTAAGTCTAATGGTTAAACAGAAAAAAATCCTTTTTAGCATGAAGCTACAATCTTTTTATTTGTATAGATTATTAATAAAAGAATTTAATATGGAAATGTCTATTAAAGTAAAATGAAAAACTTGCTTTAAAATTCACAAGTGATTACTTTTTTTTATAGAAGTATAATTTTAGTGCATTCATATTTTTTAGTTCATAAACAGAAAATTTTCATGTATATAAGAAACTCCTTCAGCATTAAAGTTAATTTTACGATAAAACAAAATGTGGATATTTACAGCTCATAATAAAAAAACGAAATTTCCTTCATATTAAATATGAAAGAATATAATGAATTATTTATGAGCAGATCAAAAATGGTAGACTAAAATCAGTTACCATTATTTTTTGACAAAATAATCTAATTCATTCAAGATAAGATCACCTGCTTTAAGTGATTATAAATTGAATACAAGATCTTACATCGTAAAAATTTGGTTATTGAATTACAATGAATTATGAAATGAATGATAAAAAAGTGATGTAAATTATTATAATTAGATAAAAGCTTTTCAAGTATTATAATAAATATTTTATTCTTTGCTAGAATACATTCAAAATATAAACATTCATCTGAATAAAATACAAAAATAATTTAAGGTAATTATATGTAAGCTGGAATCAAAACGAGTTTTCCACCTCTTTTAGAAATATTTTTACTTTCTTGTATATGACAAGTAGAGAAAGTAATATAATTGTCAAATATATGTTTTAAAGCTATCAATTTATATTCAAATAGCCGGATAGGCAGACTTCTTCTGAACAGATTTTACACAAAATTTGGAAATCTACAGATTTGATGTAAAGATCATACAATAAATTCCATCTTTCTAGCTCAAAGCATTTTTTAGTTATTTTGGCCAACAAAATTCCAAAAGTGTGGTTTTTGAACTTATGGAGATTTATCAAATTCTTGTATTCGAACTTTTTGACAGTTGTAATACTAACACTATGAGAAAGTAAAAACTTACTGCTATCATTATAATTCAATTCTTATTGTATATATCTGTTAAGCATTAATCTGGAGTAAGAGAAATTTTGCATTGAAGGTTACTCCTATTTATGAATAATTTTCAACAATTGACTTCAATCCATGAAATGGCTGTTAGAGGTTCCTTTTGCATAACTACTTACAATTATAGGTTAAGATACTTAAATGCTGTTTAAGAATACTTCCTGTACACCTTTTTTTCTCTTCCAAAATAAAACAAATAATTACTGAGCTTTAATTGCAGTCTATCAAAAGTTATTTTAAATAGAGATGGCTGAGTATGAAGTTTGAATGCCTACCAGTACCATAACGGGCCAAGAACACGAATAAAGCATGGAATTCTCCTTAAAGCAAACGACCACTTCATATATAAAAAAACCTTTTGCAACGATTATATTTTAATGCTCACAAAGCACATTCTTAAACATTATTTTTTATTCAAAAGTGTTCCCATTATTTTGATAACCATCTGTATATAAACGATTATAAGTATATTTACATCAATGAACTATCTTTTTTTTTTCCATGATAAATATCATTGAGTGTTTTTATTTTTTCAACAAAAGATTAAATTATTAAAGAAGAGAGTGAAGGTGTTCTTGAATAGGTTTATTTACAAGAAAGCTATTGCAAACAATCATGGCATAGAATGTAAAAATCAAATAACAAATTATGATATGGAACATTGTACCATATTTTTCATTATAGATGGATGTAAATGAGAGGTTAATTTTAACTAAGTTTTAATTCAAAATTGTTTTCATTTGAAATAAAATGTAATTGAAGATTTACTTACAGCCCCCAAAATGCATAAGATTTATTTTTAGAATATTTTTTTTTTTCTAAAATGAATTACTGCATATATCTGTCATATTATGCACTGAAGTCGGCAAAATTTTGCAAAGCAGATTCTCCTCAGGAATAATTTTTGACAATGAAATCTATGAAATTGTCGCGTTTTTGTTGCATAACTGCTTACAAATGAAGAATACAATATTTAAATCTCTCTCTCACTATATATATCTGTAATGATATCTCTAATTTTTATCTTAATTTAACCTTATTAACTTAATTCTAAAATTTTCTCTTATCCCTTGATCCAATTCTATCTTTATTTATTTAATTAATTCAACATGAGGTCAGTAAAACTGCTGAAATCGCTGATTCTGACGCCCCAGTGTAAGGATAAAAATCTATCAACAGGGACAAATTCATTTAAAAGATACTTCCCTCTAACTTAAATTGATACATGTAAAGAAATCCTTATCCAAATCTCTCAATATACATAATCATTGGGGATAAATATTTCTGGGCTTTTCGCTCACATCTGCTTTTGTATCGTATGTGATGGACAGTTCGTCTATGTTTTTTCAATATCTTATGTCTCCTAGGATGAAATAAAGCAAAGTTTAAAAATTCAAAATGTCCTCTCTCTTTGGCCACGACTCTGCTTCAAAAAATATGTTTGCAATGAATATTTTACAAAAATAAAACAAACAAATACTGAATATTCATCGTAATATATCAAAAATTATTTTTAATATAGTCAACTTAACATGCAACATAAATGTTTATCACTGATATAATGAATCAAGGAATCACATGGCCAAGGAATATAAATTAGAGAATAAAGATTATATTCTCTGGCTGGGCATTTAATGAGCATTTTTTTACAGGTAAAATCAAATCTGGGCTTTAACCAATCAATAACTTGATGTAATTGAGTTTCAGAAATTTTTCTACAAACACATCTTAAATATGGACATAAAGCAAGTATCATTATTAGATGGAATTGCCGTACTTCAACATGAGATGTTTGAAGATTGTTAGATTTGCCAGAAGAGGCTACATTTCCACTTTATAATGTTTTTTTTTTTGTAAACCAGGAATCAGAACCCTTATCAGTATAAGTTAAAATAAACGTGGAATCTTCAGAGATAGTGTCGATTTACTCTATACACTTTTTAAAGATTCATATGGATATAGTTCTGTTTTTTAAGAATAAATCACTCTTGCTCATATAAAATTAGTAAAAAAACTTTATTTTAAAATACAGCTATTTCAAGGTTTGAGTAGATAAATGAATACATTTCAATAAATCATAACAAGTTTTTTTTCTTTTAGAATTTCTATAATTTTTACAAATATCAATTCTCGAAAAAGTTATTTATATTTCCAATTCATTTAGTAAAAACTATCTAAAAATACATAGGAAAGACGATGCTTTTAAAATAAAAACATAATGCTTTTTTGTATTATTTCCATTAATATTTAAGATAAGATGTAGTGATTGTGATAATACATTGCTTTTCAATATGATTTTTTTTTTTTTAAAAAAGTGTACAGAAATGTTATTTATAATGTTTGATAAAAGACTATCAGCTTATCTTTTACATTATCTTTTTTATCACCATATATCATCATCTTTAAAGATTTGCTAATTAATGCAAGAAAAGAAACACAAATTTAACAACAACAAAAAATATGTACATCAATAAATACATCTTTCATAAATTTGGCTACTTAAGCACTATTTTCGATAAATAGATCAAACATTTTTGAAGACTTAATGTTTAACAAATGAAATTAATCATTAATTAAAATATATTCAGAAATGGTTATACAATTAATACTTTTAAAATTTAGCAGTAAAGGTTATTCTAATTGGGAAATTGCTTCAAAACATCAGAAATAAATTCTGCTGCACAATTTGTTTCTACCATAGTAATAGATTTTACTAATAGTTTTTATAATTGAAACAAATAATGTAATAGCAAATTTATTATATTTAAGGCATATGGGTGAAAAGTCATTATTAAGTCCAATAAACAATTTTTATCAGACAAATGGTTATTAAAATATAATTTTTTTAACTACATTTTTATAACATGAGCATTCTATAAAAATATGAAATTCTATGAGATTTATAGAAAAATCTTTCAAATTTTTCAACAAAAATAAATGAGACTGTTTATTTATTCAATATTTAAAAAAATACCATGGTAACTACTATTTGAAAGTTATAATAATAGGGAACCCAGAAAAGTTGTTTCAATGCATAAAACAAATATTTCCCCACCCTTCTAAGTGATATATAAGCATTAAGTTGTTTCATCCATTATGGCACGCTTCCTCTTTTTATGATTCATAACAAGGTTTGCAGTAACGATTTTTTGACTTTTTCGATGCTGCCAGCTCTTTAGATCGAGGAGACTTTTGTGACCCATGTTGAACAGAGCAACTTCAGTTCTATCCAAATTTGCTGTCAAAACAGTAGCATCTTCTTGCAAGGAGTTTTGAGAAGTGTCCATAAGTTTTCTAAAACGGTTCCTAAATGTCTGAAAAAAGAATTAAAAAATATTTGTGAAAAATAAGTGCAATTTTGTTATGTTTTTCAAATAATAATAATAATACACACTAACAAAAACCTACAATCTAAAATAGAGTAAAGGCATTTAAAATAAAATAAAGGTTAGGAATGAAAAACTACAAATGAATCACAAAATATCAAGAACAACAAAAAAGTTTTTAAACATTTCCTTATATAAAATACCATTTCTCTTTATATATAATTATAATTTACTTTAAAAGAATTAGTCTTTTTTTTTTTTCATATTGAAACACATCTTTTTTTCAATGAGGGTTCTTAATAAGATTCTTGGATGGACAATTATAAATAATTATGAATTTAGCTTATAAAAAAATTTCCATCCTTAATAACACAGGAAAACTTCTATGAACATTCACCCATCTCAATAATTAGGCAAAGGCACTTGAACTACTCTGAGCAGTTACATTAATCATATATTCAACTGTGTAAAAAAAAAAAAAAAAAAAAAAAAAAAGTGGATTTTACTTTTTAACAAGTAATTCAAATAGCCATGCTTACAGGACACAATGCAAGAAACTATTTTAGTCACAAGGATAGTTCTTTAATTCCTCAACAAAGTTCAATTTGGATTTTAAACACCTTCTAAATATATAGCTTTATATTTAGAATGATATTTAATGCAGTAGCTTAACTGTTCTGAAGAAATAAACATTATGCATATGTCTTTGCAAAAAGAAATTGACTAGAAGAAAAGTTTTACATATGTTCAGAGAATCCTATGATTTTTTTTTGTCACAGCAATATTTTTAACATAAGTGCATAGAAAGAACTTAAATCAATCAATAATTTCATTGAAAAAACTTGTATTGATTGTTTACTTAATAATCTTTAAAATGAGTATTTTTTTTTAGACATATTTAGGATTATTTAGAAATTATATGATGAAACAAAGATTTATGAAATATTTATCTCAGGATACCGAACCAGGACTTTTGTGCTTTCCCACTATTTTTGCTTTATTCCTCCTGTAATGGAGTCAAATTTTGATTGAACAATTACGCATAAATCTTGTATTGAATCCCTCTGCATCCATCTAGTTAGTCTTTATTATTCACAAGCTAGTTTTCATAGCTTGTTAGAATTGCATATTAAGTTTAATATTGACAGAACTGTAAATGAATGCTGTTGTTAGTTATTTCTTTAATATAAAATAAAGATCCTTTTTACATTACTGAAATAAATTAAAATGTAGCTTAAGTAAAAATATGCTAAAAGAGAATAGTTTAAAATGATGTAGTAATATTTATAAGGAGACCATTAGACAGTTTTTAAAAGTCAACCTCATACAACTTATAAATGTTCATAAATTGACATAAGTATAAAAGAAAACATTTATATTACAAAAGAACTATAATTTTATTTTTTCATTTTCTGTTCTATTTCTCTATTAATATTTTAAGTGATTAATTGACAGACTGTTTCAGTATATGTAATTTAAAGCTGGATTAAAAACAAAACTCATTAGAAAGTTATATGGTATTGAATTAAATAAATAATTAAAGGAATAAAATATTTGAAAAAAAAAAAAAAAAGTTAACTTTTATTTTTACCTGGTTCACTAAAAATTTGACCATTGCTGATTGTGAGTGATCTATAATTTCAAAAATACTAAAATACTCAACAGAATGTAATCAGGCAACATTACAACTAATACTATTAAAAAAACTTCATTTTACATTTTAAAATGGTGCTAATATAATTTTTTTAAAGAACAATTCTCTTGGAAGATAATGACAAAAAGTAATAAAAAAATGTCAGATTTTTTTTAAATATTTAATTTTAAAATTAAATTTGAAAAAAGAAAATCTTGGGTACTTATGCAATTTCATAGTATTCAAAGTATGCTTGTGGCAAATTTTGCAGTTCTAGATTCATTTCAATCTATTTGTGTACATCAACAAACAGATTTTTAAAAAAAATCTTTATTTAGTACTAGCTGCCTTTGGCGATCAGCTGGTTCGCCATGAGTAAAGCATTCTAAAATTTTCAATTAAGTCACATATTCATTAGCCTTGAAGTAATTCTGGGCATTGATTGGCCTGAAATTAAAAATGTTTTTTTCCGTGATGCTGCCAAAATATTAAATATGTTTTTTTTAAAGAAAGCGAAAAAGGAAAAAAAATATTGAATAAATGATTTAGATGTTGCAAATGATTATAGAAACCTTGGCTTTGCATTTATTTTTTTGGAAACTATCACATTTTATAATGGAAAAAAAATATTGAATTAATGATACAGATATTGCAAACAATTATAGAAATATGCCATTAAGTTGGGATTTCAATGCATATCCTGTCTAAATTCGATCAGGTTTATCGTAAATAAAGAAGATTTGTCGAATAAATGATTTAGATATTGCAAACGATTATAGAAACCTTTGCCTTGCATTCATTTTTTTAGAAAATATCACATTTTATGTTTCTTTTATTTTATCCAGTCACATGCAAAAAGTATCATTTCTTTAGACTTGATTTATGATGATAGTTTTTTTTTTATTATTATTATTTGAACTTCCGTCATTGTTTTCTTTTATTTCATCCAGTAACGTGCTCAAAAAAACATGGTCAAAATATTCTTTTAAAAATTTGTTAAAAATAGTGGCTTAAGTTATACATTAAAACACTGATACCATTAGAAAGCTAATTTTTTAATCTTTAAATTGTTGTAAAAATCATGTTTGTGCGATAATATTTTCGGAAGTTATAGCGGAAAACATCAAAATTTTGCTTAAATTTTAATTAATTCACATTCTAATTAAAAATTTGAAAAAAGGGCTCCGAGGTGCACATTCCCAACCTCCAAGGTATACATGTACCAAATTTGGTAGCTGCAGGTCCAACGGTCTGACCTGTAGAGTGCCAACACACACACACATTGAGCTTTATTATAAGTATAGATTATAAACTTTTTGTTTGGGGAGAAAATATTTCAAACTTTTAAATTATCATTAATATCTCTGACAAATGCTTTTGAAATACAGACATATTAAATTTCATTAGTATTTTGGCTTCTATCAGATAATAATTTTATATTCTGAAAACATTGAAATCTATTTACAAAAGTTTTCTGCCATAAGTTCAAAAAGCAGTGATTTTTTTTTTAAAAAGGTACTTCAGTTCCAGAAAGTATTGTATTTTCATATAATTGTTCATAATTCCAAAAAGAATTGTATCATAAATAACACTAATGAGTTTTATATTGTAATTGATTTATAAAACAAATTAATTATACATCTTTTTTTACCTGATTTAACATTCGGCTTATATCTTCAGAGTCCTGATGAGCAAAGCGTAGCAAGTACAACCCCAAATGATAAAAATAAGGTCCCATTTTATGAAGGTCCACAACTGTTGCATCTGCATTTAAAATTTCTCTGTAGGCTTCTCTATAAACTCTTGGAATATCTGTAACTATTATTCGCCTGCTCTGTAAAGCCTGAGCCATCCACAATGGAATTTCCAATTTTGTTCCTTTTGCTATATCAGGATTGCCACTTGATGGATCCAAAAAACCTTTAAAGAAATTTTGAAAAGCAATAGATATTAATAATTGGGATGTAACTGATTTAATATTAATTCAGACATTTTTTTGGAGAATTTTTACATCTAACTTGTCTTACCACATAGTAGATATTTTCAAGCATTTAATAAGAAATGCTATGATTAAAATAAAGAATTTCCAATTTAAAAAATAAGAGAAAATTAGAATATTGTATTCATTTAAAGGAAATTAAAAGAATTATTGTATTCATTTAAAGTTATGAATGATTAGATATATTTTTAAAAAACTGAGTTAAAAAAATGAGTTTTTCCATACTACCTGAGATGATTATAATCATACTATTATTTCATTAATTTTAATTACAAATATAGGTTAATTCCATGAAGATTAAGGTAACACAGGAGAAGAAAATTAGAAATTCAAAATAAAAATACGCTAGCAAATTAAATCAAATTATTTTTAGAAAAGAAAAAGGGATGGGCATTCTACAGCAAGAGTTATTAAAATCTTTAATACTATTTTTTATTTAAGTTGAACTTCACACAATTCCCTCGCCCCCTACTGCTTTTAAATACTAAAAAATATTATTTTAATTCAATGTATAAATTTATAATTCATATATCCAATAGAAGTAACAACAAAATAATTATTGCTGCAAAATGTAAAAAAATCATAAACAGACATGTTTATGATTAATAATATGTTGAAAATAAACTAAATTTCCTAAAAATCAGCAACATTAATGGTTTGTTATTCAAATTTAAATATTTTTTTTTATCCTAATAGATTAATATCATGAATAATACAAATTGGAGAATTATATTCTCATTAAATCATTGATTGATCTGAATTTATATATGATGTACTATTGCTGCATATATATGTCACAGTCAATATAAATAATTAGTTATTAATATTAAACAGTTTAGTTATTAATAATAATAACCAGTAAGTATTAATAATTGATTATTCACATTGACATAACACACAAACACATATAATAATGCTCATAAGTATGTTAGAGTGATGTCTGATTTGTGTGCTATTATTTTCCTTCTCAGTGGTAATGAATAGTAAATCTTTTTAAGTTAAACTTCCAAGGTTTAATTTGAAAGTGTTTCTATTGTTATTAGATGGATTACTTTTTACTTTACTTTAAAGAAAAATTAAATTTAGGTTTGTAGATTTCAGAAGAATCTGTTTAGATACTTATCAATTATCTATAAGAGGAATTTGTTGAGAAATTTAATCTTGGTTTTATGCACTTCATAAACATTTCTAGAAAATTGAATTTTATTTAATAATTATTAATAAGTATCAATTTTTCAATCCCTAAATGCCAACTTTAGAGATTTAATAGCATATGTAAAAATGAGGAATGCGATGATCCAAATGATAATAGATGCTCTATAGATTCTGTTAAGTTGAGAAGTAAGTACTTATGTCAGAAGCGAATAACGTCAATTGGATCAGTATTATATTGTAAAAGAAAGTTTGACTGATATGCTTGTGTTTTGCTTCTTCATTAGAACTAATTCACCTACAATGAAAAATTAGGATTAAATATATTGTTTAATAAATATTCCAAATCTTTTTTCAGAAATTATATCAGGTTAAATTTTTGCACTAGTTAGCAACATGCCTTTAAAAATTTGTCTTTATATATATATAGCTAAAAATCTACCTTTTAAAAATTTTAAATAAAAAAAAAAAGAAAACATTTTCATAAGATATTGAAAAATCCCAAAATAATACACACAACTTCAAAATATACATTAAAAAATTCCAAGTTATGAGGTTTCATGTATAAGAAGTACACAAATCTAAATGAACAATATATATTAGGTGAAAAACAAATTTCAGCATTTTATCAACATTTCATTAAAATTTATGAATACAAAAATCAATAAAACACTAAGGATTATTTTTAAGTAGCTTTAATGCTTATGAAAATTTTCTTTTTGCTTTTGCTTTCTACAAGCAGGATATTAAGCATATAATTCTTATAACTCAATTAAATGTTTCATGTGATTTACTTTATGTATATATGAATGAATTTAGTGGCTTCATTAATTTTCTAAAACTATATATTAATTTTTGTATTATATGGATAGTCATTATACTTATATCCATTTAATTATGAGGATAATTTACATATCATGAATTTATTATAGTGTTGGGGGTACTTGTAACAGCAACCCAAAAGCGTCAAATATTTTTTGCCAATTTCGTAATTTCAATTGTCGAACAACACAGCATGTGTTTCGCACATTTAGAATTGTTCATAATAAATAATAATGCACTTTTATTTTTATAATTTGGCAATGTTTGGTTGCCTTAAAAACTGAATTGTATTTTATATTAAGTGTGAATAACTGACCAAAGAAAAAAAAAAAGTCGTTAATTTATATTTGCACATCACATGTGGTTCAGCCTTAAATTCATTAACAGCATATATTTATGTCTAATGTTTGTCAAGGGTATGAATTTAAGACACAAGTATTTAATGTTATAATTTAATTTCAGCATACCCTTATTTCGGCAAATGTGAAAATTGTTTGGTAGAACGAGTTTCATTCTTAAAAAAACCCATATGTAATTAATAAAATTATGCTCATGATGTTTTCACTTTAGGAGACAAAGTAAAATTTGCTCTAAAATGACAATTTTTAAAGATGAATTATTATTAGAATGACATAATAAATATTGATAATTAAAGACATATCAATAATGAGAAAAATACACTATTCCATAAAATTTCATTTATGGTATTCCATATAATTTCATTCCATTCATTTATGGTTTATTTTTAAAAAAATTTCATATTTCTCTTTGGGCTGCTATCTTTTTCATATTACATACTCTTTTAGCTAATGCATAAATATCTTAAATTGAAGGCCATTTACCAATACACTGGAGAAGCGATATACAGTACTATTATATCCTCTTGATGTCATATAACATTCAGTATTGAACATTTTCATTGAGATATCATACAACACTGTATGTTAACACAAAAATAAGAGCCTTGATATAACAACATAATAAATTGTCACATAAATACTATTATTCATAAATATTTTATACATTTCTTGAAATTAAGCTTGTACCAATTTATCCGGATTTATTGTATATGTTTTGCCTATTATATCAAAATTATAATCTTGTTTAATTTTTCTATCCTATTTCATCAAATATACCTATATTTTATTAAGACTATTTTATTTATGGCAAATAAAACAGATGATATATATGTATATAAAAACAATACAATAAGAAGGAATCACACTAAAAGCAACAGAATAATTAAAATATTTATATATAATGATTAAGACATTGTAAAAAAACCTCTTCAATTTTAGATGTTACAATGATTGTAAAAAAACAAACTTATGATATATACAACTGCAAAAAAAATTTAAGTTATTATACTTTAAAAAGCTAATACACATTTTAAAAAAATGTGGATACATATACCTAGTTCAAAATATTTATTTTATAGCATTAAAAAAATATTACGAAAATAATAAGTATATGTACCTAATTTATGAACACCGACTTCAAATTTACAAGGAATTCTTTCCTGAGTTGCTAGAATATCATCGATGGAGAAATATTCTTCTTCAGCAAAAATAAAACTTCTTCTCGTGAAATTCATTTGATGTTTAGAAGTTTAATAAATCAAGAAAACTGAAAACTCACTTGAATAAGAAGAAAAGTTTTTCTTCCTAAATAAATTTACATATGCTTTGCATTACTAAATTAAAACTCATTTTTTTTAGAAATTAAAAAAAAAACACTATAAAATTAACGAAATCTGGAAGTTATTAAAGGTATTTTTAGATGCAAATAAACTTTGAAATGATGAGAAATCCATCCCGCGGGATTTTTCAAACGAAACGATTGAAATGTTCATATCAGAAACAGACATCGATGTATCGTATAATTGTATATCGTCATATTTTGTTTTGAGATTACGAGTCCAGAGTAACAAATCCTGAAATTTACTTAAAACCCACACACCATAGATTGTATTTAATAATAAAAAAACACATTATACTGTCCTAATTACATAAGGGATTGCCTTTTACATCCTTTTATTGAAAAACTAAGTATAATTAATACAAAAAAACAAGAATTTTATTAAATGATCGTTATTTGGTTTTATTTAACGAATTTGAATCAGTATATCAAAATAAAATGATTGTATAAAAAGTGGAAACTTTTTATATATTACCCATCAATTGAAATTAAATTTTCAAGCTTTGATATATTAGAGATTAATATGTTTTTGATTTATAATCCATTTCAATTTAGCCTCTAATCCCGATTAAAATTGTTGTAGCAACGAATCCCGATGTATTTAATCAAAACCATATCTAAAGTGGATAAAGTGATATGTCTTGCGAAATTATTGTTTTGTCGAACTTTTGAAGCGAAATTTATTTTATTATAATGTATCATAATTTATTTTTTAGTTGATATATATTTTCATCTTTTAAACAATTTCAAATTGGCAATTTGAAACACAGGTATTTCTGAGAGGTTTCGTCATATGTATACGTTCAAAAACTGACAGAAAATCTAAAACATTTCCTTTAAAATTTTACTACTGTTTTTAGATTTTAGGAAGTACATGTTTTAGTTTCAAAGTAGATTGTCTGTAACCTCAAAATATGTGATTTTCCTTTCTCAGTGTATATTCGTTGGTATGTAAACAAAGCTTATTAAAAAAAAAAAAAACTTAATAGATTGGTTTTGTTTTGGGTGTAGCAGAATAAAAAATTATCATTAGTTTTATGTAATTGTATTAGTATATCGATAGAACTTGTCCCTGATTTGTTTTATTAAAATTCAAACAATATTTAGAACAGCAGTTGTTTGGGGAGAAAAAAATATTTTAAAACTTTAATTAGGTGTATGTTACTTGATGTTATGTAATTAGTATATGTGTTCAGTTTTCTTTTAGTGCATCATTTCTTTGAAACAGAGCAAAACAAAAACAAAATACTTAAGATTAAAAATTTGTGTTGTCTGAACTAGAGTTACATTTGTTCAATATTTAGGGAAAGATAGATATTAAGATTTAGATATAAGGTTCACCAATTTTCCATGTGATATTACTTCTTGTTTCTTGAATATCCTCAATTATTATTTATTGAGAAACATTGTGTTAAGTATTAATAATTTAAAATGTTAAGAGCAATCCATTTATCTTAAAAGTACACAATCAAATTGATTTGAAACTATATTGTTGACTCCAAAATATAATCAACATTTCTTTAAAATATTATATTCATAGTAATTTTTTGTTATAAACAAATTAGTATTAAATTTATTATGTTGCCTCTGGTAATTGGATGTAATGAAATTTAACAAGCTCTGAATTATCATAAACACTATTAAATAGTTTATAAATTGCATGTAAATTTTTTGTTTTAATAATTAATGAATATTAAGGCAATGAAATTATTTTCATTTCTTTACAACTTTAGTTATTGCAATTCTTATTCCATTTATTCAGCTTGGTTAATAGGCTTTAGGGATTTGTATCAGAGAAAGATTGTGATATATTTTATATTGTTAAAATTATGAGTAAATAAGTACACACATAAATGTTATTATGCATGACGAAAATATTATTAATACGAAGCACTGTGATAATTAATGTGCATTTAATCAGCATATAGATAATTGATTCCATAAACTTCTTTTGCACTCATCTTCTTCACTGGGTTTTGTGAGGTATTGTAAAAGAAGCTAAAACTTAAGGGAATTTTAATTCTATTTGTGTAAAATTGGGTTTTTAGCAGTTACTGTCATAAAATTTTAAATATTCTGTTACAAGCAAAGTGGGAGAAAGAATGAGTAACTACACCCAGTTAAATTTCAGGGTTTAAATTCAGGATTTCAAGAATGTATGAAGTGATGAACAGGATTTCGATCACACCAATAACTAAATATTGTTAAAAATTGATTATATAATATTTGTTAAAAATTGATGAATGAATATTAATAAATAGAATGCATTTTGTTTTTGTTTATTCTTTTTATAAAAGTAATGTTGTTAAAAGTGGAAAATTCTATATTCAACAAGGGAATTGAAAATTGAATTTAGTTTTGAAATCACTGATATATTCAATTGGAATTAAGAACAAGCTAATTATTAATCTTAAAAATGTATAAATCAAATTACTTTAAAGTTTTTCAAGCCTTAAACTTTTTTTTAAGAATTTAAAATGATGAAATTTGTTTAGTATTTGTAAATAAATAACTTTTAATTTATGTGTACTTTTCATAAATTTTAAGAATGTTCTTTATTTTTTAAAAAGACTTCTTCAGATGACATTAAATTTAATATATATTTTATGTAACAAATATTATAGGTGAAAATTCAATTTATAATATTGAATGACCACATGATAAATGTTTAATCATATTCTTTACATCTCTTAAGAATATGAAAAAATTCTTTCAAAGTAATCAACCAGAGAAACAATAGCTAATTAAAATTGTGACTTTTTTATGATTGGTATGTAGAATATTGTTTATTGATATTAAAAATCACTTTGATTCAGTTATGTCATCTCCAAATTCTTTAGAATCATATACAGAATTATTTAATGGGACATAATTATAAACCTTATCAAATGGCTAGTGCATAGATACTATGTGACATCTGTACCCCAGTCCTTTTTATTATATATATTAAATCTTTATTTTATCTTTAGCATATAATATTTAAGTCCTTCTATAACACTTTATCTTGGAATTTTTTCTTTCTTGAGGTATTCTTCAAAGAAGAGAAAAATTCACCCTTCTTGAGAGAAAGTATTCTTTAAGTTCCCTGTTTCGATGAGAAAACTGAAATTATGGAATTGTTTTCTCTCCTTGGGAGAGAAAACTGGAGTTATGTTGGTCTTAAAGTTGGTTTTCTTACATTCTGGGTATTCAGTAATGAATAATTATTCAACTATGGCCTTATATTGCCAAGTTTATATTATTCAATTCTTAGGAGAAAATGACTGAATTATAAAAATCATAGGATGTCAGTTTAGTTTGATTAAATTGGAAACATCTGCATAACCATATTTATAACAACCCAGTAATTTTTTTTTGTTTACTCCCCATTTCATATTTTTCTGTTCATGAATAAATAAAATCTTCTATTTAAATTCAAAGACTTCTCTTGAGTACTGCAAAATACTGCATTTTTTAGCATTCAAAGTTCTAAAGCTGTTAAGTGAAAAGTTCTTTTTTTTTGCATAAATTTTTCTGATTTTAATTTTATCATGAGCCAAACATTTTTAAGTAAGCAAAGGGGATGAATATTTTATTTAATGCTAGTAAAATTGTAATTTAAAATAAGTTTTTCAATAAATTTGAAGGAAATTTTTATAATCAAATGAATTTTTCTTTTTTTTACAAATGCTGATTTTTTTAGTAAAAAAAGGTACTTTGGAAAAAAAAAAAGGTTTATAAAAAAAATGTACTTTTAAAATTTTTTGTTTACGTAATATATTTTTTTAAAATTAAGTGTCATTAGATTTTATTTTTCATTCAATTTTATATAGATTACCATAGTTTAGGAAACATTGCTTATAAAGTAAAAACATAACCAGAGTAACTTTGAAGCACACAGCGTTTTGAATATCAATGATTACAATTACATTTCAAAGTGTTATAAAGCACTTATAGATGAATATAATAAAATAAATGGATTAAAAAAAAAAGAAACTTGACATACCTACTTTAGAGTTTGAACTCTGCTTTTGAATACATAATAGATGTTTTGATATTCAGTATAAATCTAGATAGATTACATCCATTTATAATAATTTCTGTGGTTTAAACATCTTTATATTTACAAGGAAAAAAAAATAGAATTATTATTATTTTTTTAAGAAAGTAAGAAGAATAACAATTTTTATTAATATTAATAAAGAACACTTAAATATACTGCTCTAAATTTTATATAGAAAAAGTATTTTTTCTTGTAAACAAATAAGAATATAATTTCTCTTCATATGCATATTATTGTATATTTGGGGGATGGGTTACCTTTTTATATGTTAGAGAAAAGTAAAAATGAAAGCTTATAATTAGATAATGTTGAAAAGTTATGTTATCTCTATTTTTATTTAAAGCCCCTATCCCAAATTCAATTTTGCCAAAAGTTTTTATTCAAAACTAGAATGTTGTTCTTAAGTAGACCTTATTTAATTTCAAAATCAGAGGCTAATCTAAATAAAAAATTCCACCATATCCATTCAATGTTTATGAAAGTTTAACTTTCTAACTGCATGCCTTTGAATGACTAATTATGTGAATTCTTAGTGATAAACTATTGAATAGAATTCATTCTTTATAAGTAAAATTTTGTAGAGTGATGTTAGTTATTATTTTTAATTGTGATTAGCACAAATTAATGTTCATGAAAAATTTATTTTACACAATCATTGTGTTAGTTAATTTTATTTAAAACTAATTTGCTTTTAATGTATGTTGAAAGTTTAAAAGTGTTTTATTGAAGTCTGCTGCTGATTGTTACTTAATTTAGTTGTGATAATTCTGGGCAAGAATGAAATTTATATAAATATTAATTTTTATGGTGTATTGTTAATTCATATGTAAATATGTTGTAAAAGCATTGTAGCTTTGAAAAGATTTTATTTTATCAGTTACATGTCTAAAGACTTCATATATTTTAAAGTAGAAATTTCTATACTTTTTATTAGACCCAATTTTTAGAAGCAAAATCTGTAGAGACTCTTCATCTTTGGGGCAAGGAATTTTTTGGAGATTAACAGCATATATTCTTACTAAAAGAGGTTCTATGAAAGGAAATTTTTGTGAACTGGAAAAAAAAAAATTGTTATTGAATATAATTTTACCGAAAATATTTCTGATCTATGACTTGTTAAAGACTTTTAAGTCCACATCACATTTCTGTGAATTGAGGAAAGATACATATTGAAGATCTTGCTGTGATTTGTGAAAAATTGACTTATTACTCCTAATGAATTGTGATTTACAGTTTTGGAATCCTTGTTGAAAAGAGTAGATATTAATCTGCACAATAATACTTTTTCATTTTGTAACATTCTTGTTTTAATTTTAATATCTAACTCATTTTTTTTATTTTGAAGGTACATTTATCATCATGCCATCTGTTCCATTTGAAAGAATTCCATTGCCGAGCTTACAGACCTACACTACAATTAGTATTTTACTTTTCTCATGTTCAATATATTATGCTATTCAAGTTACTTCAGACCCCAATTGGGTGATGAATGTAACTGAGAATGCAAATCCATTGGATAGTGGCCAAGAAAATGTAGCATCAACCGATATTCCTTTGGACAATGAACTAAACAGCAAAACACCAGTAGAAAGTAACAGAATGCTTCTACACAAAATGCTCATGAGCAATTCTAAAACAAAGAAAATGTATGAAATGCTTTATGTCATCATGGAAGAGCCATTATGTGTTTGGGTAATTGATATAATTTTATTTTTACTTAATAATTCTGGGATATTTTTTAAAGTGGAGATTAAGTATTATATGAATTATGTGTTTGAGTAATTGATATAATTTTATTTTTACTTAATAATTCTGGGATATTTTTTAAAGTGGAGATTAAGTATTATATGAATTTTGAATTCACAAAATTTAAGATTTCATTGTTCCTTATTTATTCTTCTTGCTTTGGATACTTCCTATTTATTATCATATAATTGTTTATGAATGTATAATGTATGATACAGATGCATAAAAAGACACTGGTATTTCTTGTGTTTTCAAAAGAAATATGTTTTTTAAAAATTGTTTTTTCTCCTTTTTTTTAAATTTTACTTAAATTTAGATTCTTTTTTACTATTACTCCTGTCATTTGAATTTGACTTCCTCATTTTATATTCATTTCCTACTCTATTAAATATTTTTGAAATGTGTAATGTATTTAGAATTTTAGATTTAAGGGAAATTTTTATTAAAAATATTTTATTTCAGCTAATGATTATTAATATTTAATCAAACTGACACTTTACTTTTGTTAAATTATAAAAATAGAAATACCCAAGATACTGTCTTTGAAGCAAAGCAAACTAGCAGCATCTAGATCTCAGTAATAATTAAAATTTTCATTTGGATTTCCTTTATATATATATATATATATATATATATATATATATATATAAATAATGACAACCAAAAAAACTCTATAGAATATCAAATTAATGATTTAATTTATGTTATTGATTGCATTTGTATCATGATTGATATTCATTTGCTTTTACTTCAAGATTGTTGCTTAAAATTGGGAAATATATTATGTTATTTCTTGGTCTGCTAAAAGGCACCTTCAAATTTTTGAAAGATGAATGTTCAAGCTAACAATTAAATATATTAAAAGAAAGCATGGGAAAATGTTAAAGGAAATAACTTTTTAATAAGAAGTGTAACTAAATGTGGTTATATATTATTGTATAAACAAAGCAGATAATTGTCTGAAGGCCTTGAAGCTTTGATATTTTTTAAATAATATTTCTAGAGTACTCATTTTTTGCATAATTTTTAGGAGTCGTATAATTGAACATTTTGGAATTAGATTAAAATACTTAATAAAGTTTGGCACTTTCTTAGAATACATATACATATATTTCATTTTCTCAAATTTGCTTATAAACTATTGTAGCCTTTATGTTGCAATTGAATGACTGTCTTGATGAACAACAGTTCTGTATTTGAATATTTAGAATTATTTTTGCAATTTAAATTTTTTTTTAATATTTTTATTTTTTAATTATTTTTACTAGTTCTAATTTAAACATTTTTTAGTCTGAAATATTCAATCCAGCTCTTTTGAAGGTAATTCACAATTAAATGCTCTATTATTTTAGTCTGCTGTATTACACATAATTAAAAAAATAGTTTATATAGAAATTAATTTAAGATCAGTATAATATATTTGTTTCAGAAGTTTGGAACATGAAAGTGCATACTGTAATTTACTTTATCTAATTGTCTGTAAAGATCATAATCTAATCTTGTATATAGCTTAAAATTACAGCTTTTATGCTGTGTCTCAATAGAAAATTGTATTTAAATTTATGGTTGTTCAATGTAAAATGTCTCATTTTTTTATATTTTTTTACAGACTTTGATTAATATGGTGTATTGTGTCATGATTTTAATTGGCAAATGTATACAGAAAATTGTGTTTGGAGATCTTAGAGCCATAGAGCAACAGGTAAATTTTAAAAAATTCATAACTAATATTTAATAATTTATTATTAAGACTATGAGTAAAGTGCCTAAGAATCACTGTATTTTGAAGTCTGGAAACACCAATATCTCTTTATGTATGGAAGTGTAATGCTAATGTTTCTTCATAAATTACAAATACAAATTATTGTCTTCTTTGTGGGACTAAGCCTCAACAATTGATGCAAAAATCTAAATACATTCTGTAAATTATAAGTTCCCAGTGTTTTCCATATCTAGTTATTAGATATTTGATAATAAGTACTATTATTTTGTTTTAACCAGTTGAAATTTTTATGTATAACCTTTTTTTACTGCAAGCAATAATTTATTTTTAATTCATCTTCAAATTTGTGCTCTTCTTTTATTATTATTTTTTTTCTAATTTCAGCATATCAAAGACAAATTTTGGAACTTTGTCTTTTACAAGTTCATTTTTATCTTTGGTGTTATGAATGTTCAGTTTATGGATGAAGTAGTGATGTGGTGTGGTTGGTTTTCATTTGTTGGTGCCTTCCACTTGTTATCTATTTTGTGTAAAGATAGGTTTGAATATGTAAGTTACATTTTAAAAATATGCATTTATTTCATCTTTTAATATTTATTTCCATATAATTATTGACTAATTATAATATTAATTGATCTTATTATTGTGTGAAATCAATGAACATAAAAAAAGTATGTATAATGAAATGAACTGCTTTTTAAAAATCTATTTCACTAGGCATGGAATATATTTGACAAATAATTAGGCATATAGTTAGTTGTCTATAATTTATCTTTTATAAACTATATAAAACTTATTTTTTTAGTTTTTATTCCTTACTCATTTTTTTTTAATTATGCAACTAAGATTAATTGCAAGACATCTCTGTGGCACAAAAAGAAAGACGGAAAAAAAAAAAGAAAAGAATATAGGTACCAATGTCAAACTGGTAAAATTAAAACTTACATTTGTTGTCTCGCTAGTTTAGAAATCAATACATCAAGTTTTTCTTGCAATATATTGCTTATTGATTGTAATAATTTTGATGTACCAAAAGTATAATTTTTTCTTTACATAATTTATTTAAATCCATGTAGACCAATGCTGATCTTTATTATATATTTCATATTGTTATTAAAAATGTTATGATATTTTTATTTATGAAAAATTAAAAAAATATGATAAAAGGGAATTCTGAATTATGTAAATAATTCCTTTAAAAATAATCTGCATTTTTAAAATAATCAAACTGTATTTTTAAACTGTATGTGTCCCCTCCACAAAAGGTGGATCCCCCACCACAACCCCCCTCCCCCACAAAAGGTGGATATTATATTAGAGCAACTGCCCACTTAAAGGTTTATTCACATGAAATAGTTTTTAGAACTATTTGAATTGCAGTTAAAATTAGCTAATTCAAAGCTGAGAGCACAGACAAAATTTAAAGTAATTAAAAAAAGCATCTGGTTGTCACATTTGGTGATTTATTGCCTACTAAAGTTATAACTTGATTTTCAAATTATTTTCTCCTCTGAATTCTTATGAATTATCTTAATGAATTTGAGTCATTAACCAGTTAAAAGAAGAAAGAGAAGGATAGAGAAGTCTGGTGTTTATTCCATGCTCTTTTAAACTGGTTAATGACAAATTAATTAAGACAAATAATAACTTAACAACTAATAATGTTCTTATTTGATAATTTAAAGTTTGCAATAGCAGATTTCATTTTTATTTTAATTATTTCGTTTTTATAACGGGAGAAGGTTTGAATTTCATTTGGATTGAATAAGTATACTGCATAATAATATTTTAGATTAAGTAATTATTCTTGAAATAATTGAGGGTTTTACAGTTATTTTCTTATATCATAGATGATTGTACATGATATATTTTGTCGATAAGAATTAATTTTAAATTTAAAAAAAGCATCTTGTATAATTTTGTACTGACATTGATTAAATAAAATAAATTTGAATTTTCAGTAGTGTTTTTGCATTATATTTACAAAAAATTTAAGAGCCATGAAAAAAAATTCATTATTGATGAACTTGTATCATAAGTGTTATAAGGACTAAATTTTTCTATATTGTAAAAGTTTTAACTTATTTTTTTTATTGATTTTTTTGAAATTGAAAACCAATATTGAATAAATTAATATATTAAACTTGTATAAACACTTTTACAGAAGTCTTAGTCATAAAATGTCTAGATTTCTGTAAAAGTGAAAGCTTCTGTTTTTAAAAAATATTTCTAGTTCTTCAAATAGTTTTACGATTCATAAGATATAAAAAGTATATATTTTAATTTCAGTTGTCTTTCTCTCCAACTACTCCAAAATGGGCCCATTTTCGTTTATTTTCTTTGATATTTTTCATCCTAGCAGTCTCTGTGAGTTTATGCACAGTAGTTGGTCTTAATGCCAATTTGAATATATTTTTCTTCATGGCTGCTGAGGTAAGCAATCATTATATATGAATATTTATGGATCTGTACTTTATTAAGGTATATGTTAATTGTTTACTTTAACTTCTTGTAGAACAGTTTTATTCATATAAATTCTTCATGAAAGTTATCTAAATGTTAATGGGCGATAATTACTAATTAAAAAAATAACTTATACATTTAGCAAACGGGAATGATAATCATTTAATTTAAAAAAATTACAGCATTGTTTTTTTTTTACATAAAGTAAGTGATTATTTCTTGTTAAACATCAGATAAAGTGTGAATGTAACTTAAACGGTTGTGTAAAAGGAAACAATACTGTCATTGATGATTTATATGGTACCTAATATGTTATCTTCCATGTGCTTTGTTGACATAAATTGACTTTTGGTAATATTATTATGGAAATTTATTTTTGCTGTTTTTTATTATCTAATTAATGATCTAATTATTTTAAAGTTTTGCAATATTTTGGTGGTATTATGTAAAAAAAATAAAGTTTTAATATCATTTTTGCACTTTTGCAAAGTAACTATGAAAATACTTTGTTTTTTGTAAATATTAATTTGCATATAAACATTAGTTGTCATTTTCTTTTTAGTATGTTATTTATAATGTTAATGATTTGGAATGCTTTTTTTTTATCTTGTTACAGTGGGCACTTGTTATTATCCGAACAATCTATGTCCTTGTGAGGTTTGTGTTCCTTCTGGTATTTCAATTTTAACATGTTTCTGAATTTGTAATTTGTTAAATTATTTTTTTAACAACTCTTTCTAATCTAGATATGTCATTCACTTATATGATATCACTCATGAAGGAGTATGGGAAAAGAGAAGTGTTTTTACTTACTACTGTGAACTTATTTGCCAAGTATCAAGTCTTGTTGTTGATATTCTGCACCATCTACATATGCTAGTAAGTCCAAATTTTCTAATTAAAATTTTATAGGCTATTTTATTTCTTTTTTTTAATGTAAAATTAAAAGCTGTAATTTTGATTCTCATTTAAACATGCTTATTTATACCCAATATTAGGCATATTCATTTCCCAAGTCATGAACTAATTTTTTAATTTTTGTAATATTTATAGATTCTCTTATTACTTATAAATTGTTTCATATTAAATGCTACTTGCATAATTTGTGCCTTCACATATTGAGGCTCCAAAAACCTCAAGTGAAAACAATATCATGCACTCACTTGATAAAACAATCAAAACAAGCAAACCATTTCTACTTTTTTAAAGTTTAATAACATTTAAAAATATTTTATAATAATAATTTTTATTCATTTAGTCACTGGATTTATATGGTCTTAAATTCGGATATTATTATTTTTGCTTATTTGCATTAAGAATAAATTGTAAAAAGCAAAATAAAGATAAAAGAATTAATCCTAAATCATTGTTGTATTCTGATGTTTCAGAGTAAAGGTTTGAATCTCTTAATATTTTTTTTTATCCATCTTTATTTTAATCTTCCATTTTTATTATTAAATTTCTAAAGCAATTTTCTGCTTATATATATTATTTTTATTTCTACAATCTGTTAAAACAATTTCAAGGCTTATGACATTTCATTCTCATTATAAAAATTGTACTTTAATGGAATCATAAAATTAAACTGATATTGTGCTTGTATAAACTCATATTAAACTTGTGTTTGTTTCTGACAATCATTCGAAATTTCTAAAGAAAATTCACTCGACACTTCAAATCTTTTATTTTTATTTTAAGCTTTTGTGACAGTTTATGATTTAAAATTTTAGGGATGAAAAAACACTTAAACATTCAAATAAAGATTAGAAATGTTTTTGTTGAACGTATAAAATAATGCTGATTTTTTATTGGTATTATTTTGGTATTAATGCTGATTTTTTATTAATCCTCATTCCTTGTAAATCCATGAAACCATTGTGATTAGCTTTCAAAGATGTAAAACATACCGGAAGAGTTAGAGAAATTAGTTGCATCAAACATAAGAGTTAAAAAAACAATAATTATAACAAACAAAAAAAATAAAAGTTTGTTTGAATAAGATATTAGTGATTTATTATGGGAAGGAATTGGAATAGGTACTTAAAAGTCATTTAAAATTTTTTTTTCATGAATTATTCCTTGTTGTGGAAAGGAAGAAATAGAAATTCTTTTATGGTCATGTTAACAAAAATCTTAGTATATATTTAGGGATTTTTCTTGTTTTATCCTTTCCATTTTATACATTTTGTAAATATAATATAATGATACATTCTTTTTTTTAAATCTATTTATGAGACAAAAAAAAAAAAAAAAAAGTGCAAATAAAAGACAAAGATGTCAAATAAGTTTGAATAACAGAATATTCCCAGTTTTGTTGTATTTAAACAAATATTCCTTTTAATTGTCCATTCTTTCTGAGATGAACCTTGAGGTTAGATACCTTAAAGAGAGGGATATTTAAATTATTTCTATTTTTAAGCTATATGAAATAAAGAAGTTATCACACATGCATAAAAAATCCATTTAAGAAATTTTTAATTTTAGATTTTTATTACAAATTGTTTATTTATATTTTATTCAATTTTTACTAATATTTATAGTTTATTTTTGCATTGATATTTTATTAATATTTGCATTTTATCTTCATTTCTTTAGAAATGAAAAATTTATCTAGAATGTATTTTGTCAAAAATGCTTCATTCAATTTTGAAGTAAAACAAATTATTCTCTTCTGATAGAAGAATATAATTTGTTTCCTTCATGCTTTTTTGTTACATTTATTTAAAAATTCAATTTTTGAATATGATAATGTTTTATATTATTGAATTGAAAATTGTTATAATTTTTTGGATGTGTAGTAAAATTATGTTTTCTAAAATTGATTAAGATGTGTTAGGTCTCTCTCTCCCTGCTTCCATATTAAAGAAGGAGGGTGAGGGATATGGAGAAAAAATATTTAGCTATTAGTAATGTGATAAATTATGTATAACACATAACGTTTATACGTTAAAATTTTTTTGTTTAAGACATGGGGTAAAATATTGATATTTAATTCTAAGATGAAGTTAGGAAGTAGATTCCTTCTTTTTTTATAGACTACATTGCAATTGCTTGTGCTTAGAACTAGAGTAAAGGTAAGAAATTTTTGTTATTTATTTATTTATTTATTATTATTATTTTTTTTTGCAAAATAGTTGAATGAAGCATTTACTTTATGCAATGTGTGTGATGTGGTGTTTGTTGGTGTGCCACATTCATAAATATAGGAATTTGTGAAATGTTTGAATTATTTTAGTTACATACAGTTTTACAATACTTTTGCATTTTTCAAGGGATCAAAAGAATCTTAATGTATTGTTGTTGTTACTAATCCCAGTTGGTCTAATATCATTAGATCATCTTCTTTAATTCAAAAACAAAATAAGGAAGAAAAACAACAACAATAAAACATTCCAATTTTTTATGGTAATGGAAGAAGAGCAGCTTTAATTGGTTGAAGACCTGGGACACTGAAGGGAGTAAACTGATTTTGAAAAGTATCTGCTCACTTTAACTGGGCAGAGTAGAATAATTTTAACTTTGGGTGATGCTATCAGTGCTATACACAATGTACATTCTTCCAAAACACTCCTAACCACAATGAGACAGCAGAGCTTGATTTTGGCAGGAAAGGGTTTAATGCAAAGGGCAAGAGAGTGTGAATTTCGGAAGCCCATTTACAAAAATTGATATTCCTTGTAAAGCAAATGAACATTTCATAAATGGATATTGCTAATATTTTTAGAATATTTTCTTAGTTCTAATACATATCACAAATCACTGATGTTTCTTCCTTTTTTTTTTCTTCTAATTCTTATTTACTGATAATGCATTCTAATTACAAATATATTTATTTAACTTTATTAACTTACATGGTATGATTGTAGAATTAATGATGATGCACTAAAGGCCCTTTTGCTGCATGGAACATTTAAATTAGTTAACTAGTTTACATTCAAACTAAACACGAACAAACATGTAATCCTTATATTTGTTGCTTACTATTGAAATAAGTAATATAAAATGAAGTTTTATTTGCATCTCTCATATCTTTGCCCTCTTTTTAGTTTATAAAAATCATTTTTTCTCCAACTATAGATAATTATATGACTACCTTGTGCATTTTTATTTGGTTATAAACCATTTTATAGTCGGAAATATAAATTATATATATATATGTAAATTTGAGGATTTTAATACTTATGAAATCTGAAAAGATTTATAAAAAAATATTATAAATTGTGGGAAGATACTGAAAACAGAAAAGAGAGTTAATACTGTATTTAAGACAGAGAAAAATAATGAACAGGATTACATGATGTAAGCTCTGATACATAAAAAATGAAATAGTTTGTTTAAAAAAAATGATTTCTAAATTTAAAAACAAAATCATAAAATTTGTTCTATGTGTTTATAAAGTATGCTTTTCATGTTTGAAATGGACTCTCATTTTCCTCTATGAATGTGCAATTTTTTGGGAATGTGTTCTTACTTCAAATAAATTGTAAAACCTGTATTGATTTGTTTAAAAGCATGGTTTTAAAGTTTGATATTAATGCACATGTAGATTTTTTTAATGCAGTTTCTTTGATGAATTCTCATTAACACTTTATATCAGTTCAAACATGAATACAATGCTCTTCAAATACCAGTTTCATAAAAGTTTTTTTTTAGTATTTCCATTAATAAATAATTCTCAAATGATTTTTATTTCTCAAACTTAGTGCTCAATGTTTGGTTAAAAGATAGTAAAATGGGGATAATCTATACTTATAATAAAGCTCAATGTGTGTGTGTGTGTGTGTGAGTGTTGGCGCTCTACAGGTCAGACGGTTGGACCTACAGCTACCAAATTTGGTACATGTATACCTTGGAGGTTCGGAATGTGCACCTCGGAGCCCTTTTTTCGAATTTTTAATTAGAATTTGAATTAATTAAAATTTAAGCGAAATTTTGACGTTTTTCCGCTATAACTTCCGAAAATATTATCGCACAAACATGATTTTAACATCAATTTAAAGATAAAAAAATTAGCTTTCTGATGGTATCAGAGTTTTAATGTATAACTTAAGCCTCGACTTTTAACGAATTTTTAAAGAAATATTTTAACCATGTTTTTTTGACTGGATAAAATAAAAGAAAACAATGACGGAAGTTCAAATAATAAAAAAAAAACTATCATCGTAAATCAAGTCTAAAGAAATGATACTTTCAGCACGTGACTGGATAAAAATAGTTAAAATGTAATGTTTTCATTTATCTTTCATACTATACTTATGCAAATACTAAATGTAGTGTATTCATTTATCTTTCATTCTCTAGTTATTCAAATACCTTGTATGCAATAAATGGTCTTTTTCTATATCATTTAATTTTTTAAAATTGAATTTTAATAATTTCTCTAAATATCTGATAATATATAAGAAATATTAAACATTATCAGATATTTATTCTAGACATAAAATACAGTATAATTTTTTCCTATTAAATTCTGCAATTTAAAAAGGATCCCTATTTGCAGCTCATATTCCTTACATTCTCCATTTATTTTTCACATTTATAGAGATTACCAAAATTATTTTCCTTTACATGATTCTTTTGAAGGGTTTCTAGTGTCTTGAAATATACCTTTGTACTTCAGTTGCTTTCTTCCCTAACTGCTTGGAATTGTGTAAATATTAAGAAGCACACAATTTCGTATAGCTTGAGTATTTTAATATTTTGTGGATATTAAAAATTTGAGATAGTAATTAGAAACACATTTAAGATTATAATGTAAAAGATTGATAATATTATAATAGTTTGGGATAATTTGATAAGATTCTGGTGATCTTGTAACAGAAAAATCTGAAAGAAAATAGTGTGAATGTTTTTACAATAAAGTTATTTCTTCATAATGTAATTTAGGATCTTGATATAAAACTTGTGAAATTCTGAAATTTTGAATTTTCAAATTCTTTTCTGTAACTCTTAAAATTCTTGCAAACAATAGAAATATTATTTTACTTGAAACAATCTGTTTGAACTGTATGAATTTTTATTTATTTTTAGTTGTGGAGAAATCTTTTCATCTCAGTAGCGAGTCTAGTAATATGTGTCCAGTTGAGGTGCTTTCTTAATGAACTTCAACAAAAAATAGCTCGTCACAATAATTATTTAAGAGTGTCTCGGCATTTAGAAAGACAGTAAGTTGATTATTCTTTTAAAAAATTAGTTTTCTAGTGAATATGTAATTATTCATATCAAATTTATTTCTTAATTTATATCCTGATTTGTTATAAAATTTTCATGAAAGTGCATTATTAAAATTTTTTATATTTATTTTAGTTTTCCATTGGCTACCAAAGAAGAGCTCGAGGCTAATACTGATGATTGTGCTATTTGTTGGGACAAAATGGAAACAGCTAGGAAATTACCTTGTGGTCATTTGTTCCACACGTATGTTGATTGTATAAACTATTTTTCATTGTTGCATATGTTTTTTATTTTGAATTCTTTCATATTATCAAATTGCATTACATAATTATTACTAGCTGGTATCTGGTGCAATGCTGTTGCCGAAAAAAATATTAAGTGCAATGAATCAATAATTTGGCAATATTTTATCAAAATAGAATGAACCGTATGACAGTCTTTAAAATACAAACAAACTAATGTTTATTTTTATTTATTAGATTTGTGTATTCTTTTAGAATAGTAAAACTAGGTGCTCTCTCAGAATGATAATAAAAGAAACTACTTACTATATCACATGATTAAAATTTGTTCACAATTTTAACATTTAATTAAAAAAAGGTGATTAAAATATTTTCTTTTAAGATTGATTAGAGCATAGAAAATATATTTATACCATAAAATCATTAATGTAGTTGAAAAGATAATTTTTGAAATTTAAGATGGTTCAAAATTAATTGTACTACAACATTGTTGGTAGTTACTACGAAAAACGCTAATATTTGATTAAAATGAAAAAACCCCTGGGTTAGTCTTCACAAAACTTTCTCGTATAATCTGTAATAAAGCTGTTACCTTTGAAAATGACTTGTATGACATTTGCATATTATTGTTACAAAATATTAACCTTTAACTTGGATTTAAAATTTCTACAGAATCTATTGTCACCTTGGCAAGTTATTTGGAGATTAATCCTTTGTAAATATATGCAGTTGAGATTCAATTAAAAATTTTTTTTTTATAGATAATTGTACTATCCCTATAACCATCCTATAAGTGTAAACAATAAGCTGTTCAAGTTTCATCGCAATCAGATGAACGGTTTAGGAAGGCATAAGAGACATACAGACAAACATTCATTTTTATTTATATTGATTATGTAAATCAAGTTATTACAAAAATGATATGTAGTTAGAAATAACAGATAGATTCAACTCAAATCATTTTTCAAAACAACTTTTTTTTTTTTTCCTGTTGGGCAGCAGGAATTGGGATTTTAAAAAGAATTTTCATCTATTTTTTGCTTGAAGAAACAATTTTTTTCTTTTATTTTTTTCTCAAAGGAAAAATATAAAATAAAAATATTGTAAATATATTCAGTATCATGAATAAATTGAAAAGTTGTGGAAATGTCTTAATATTTTAGTTCTGCTATTTTTTTTTTTAATTAAGGAAATTTCTATTGTTGTACTAGAGTATGAACAAATTTATCCTGCAGTTATGCGTGTTAAGTTTTATATTACTATTATAAATTGTTTCATTTCAACTAAATGTATTTTATTTTTTAAGGTTGTTATTTTTACATGTATTTCTAGTTCTTGCCTACATTCATGGTTAGAGCAAGTTACGAATTGCCCAACATGTCGTACTTCACTTGTGCCAAAACGAAATACAACTTCTGATGGAGGCCATCTTGGACAAGATCCTCGTCAGCCAACACAAACTACAAATCGTTTATTTCACTTTGATGGTAAATTAAATGTCACTCTTTTTTATTTTTTCACTAGCAAAAAAGAATTAACCTTTAAATAAATAATGAAAATGATCTTATTGGAATTTGAATTTCTGATAAAAGATTCCAAAGCATTTTTTATAGAAATAAATGGCAAAAAAACACTTTTTATTATTTATTAATGTAAAAAGATATATTCTACTGTCATATAGTTTTTTAGATTAAAATTTTTTTTTGCGTTTTTTAAGCATTCAGGCTCTTATTGAATATGATACTTACAAACATTTTTGGATTTGAAATCTAGTAATATCTCAAATATTATAAATTTTCTTAAATATTTAAATATGAATTATGTAATGTACTGCTGATATTTTTTGTTTACAATTTTTGTCTTAAAATCTCTTATTAGATAATATTTTAAATTTATTGAATTTCATAGAAATAACTTCAATAAAGCAAACAACGTTTCATCATTCACTTAACCCTTTCCACTCCAATGTCGAGTGTCACTCGACACTGATTTTGTTCCACTAGCTCCACTGTCGAGTGATACTGGACATGGTGTAATACCTGTCAATTGTAAAAATTTTATCGATACTACATAATAAAACTAATTGTTATCGCACCGTTATATGTTCGCGTCGTAAACAACTTATCTCTGTGCGTCATCGTGTTTGTTTTCATGCAAAGACTTGTAATGTCATGTATGGTGTGAATTTTCCTGGCGGATACGAATGTGACTGAATCAGTTCGCTGTGGGGCACGGACACGGATTGATGGTGCAACAAGTAACGCGTTTTGAAAGTAGTGATCGGTCGATTATAATTGCATATAAATATAATAACCCCCATACTGTCATGCATAAAAAAATAGAGCAAAAGGTGTCTAAAAGGTCAATAACCGAAAATATAGATCTAATTGAAAATGAATTTGAGAGTAGTGACGATGAGGACTATATGAGAGAGTTGGACAATGTACTTGAAACCTTTCAATGCGAAGACGAGTGTGAAAATGAAGATAATATTCCTGAAGTTCCTGGACCATCGAGGAGAAGAAAATCTGATCTAGGACTATTGGCTGCCACCGTAACAGACTCGGATTCTTCCGACGATATTTTTCGAAGAAGGCCCAGAGTTCGTAGAATTAGTAGTGATGAAAGTGTTTGTGATATTCCGGTTTCAGACCATTCTTCGTGGGTGGATGTTTCAAAGCAAGATAATTATTATCCAAATATTGATTTTACAACAGGCAGTAAAGTTACTGACCCTCAAATTCCAGTATTTTGTTCTACGCCTCTTCAATTTTTTCAATTATTTTTTACCGATGAACTAATAAGGAAAATTGTATCCGAAACAAATAAATATGCTGCTAATATTTTAGCTACAAAAAATATATCTACATATTCTATTTGGAAAACATGGACAGATGTGAATGAAATTGAAATGAAAGCATTTTTGGGTGTTGTAATCAACATGGGTCTCATTGAAGTTCCAGAATTGCAAGATTATTGGAATCAAGCTTTCCATTCCAATATTCCATTTTTTGGCAGGATTTTTTCGCAAAGAAGATTTATGCAGATATTTTGGGCATTGCATCTAAAAACAATACCAAAAAAGAATCAGGACCCCATCACTAGAACACAAAAGGTGAACAATTTCCTTAGAATCCAAATGTAGACAACATTTTCTACCTGACAAATATTTATCGATAGATGAATCGACTGTAGGTTTCAAGGGTAGAATTTCATTCTTGGCATATAATCCAAAGAAGCCTACCAAATGGGGACTACGTGTTTATGTGTTAGCTGATTCCCAGACAAGCTACATCTATTCTTTTGTTCCATATTATGGAAAAATAACAACTGATGGACTAATAAAGCCAGAATTATCATTTACCAGTAGAATTGTATTACATCTATACAATAATCTACTCACGTCTATACTTGAAGCTGCAGGATATCACATATTTACAGATCG
The DNA here is from genome assembly GCA_026543055.1 of Argiope trifasciata. Classification (NCBI taxonomy): domain Eukaryota; kingdom Metazoa; phylum Arthropoda; class Arachnida; order Araneae; family Araneidae; genus Argiope; species Argiope trifasciata. The sequence goes on along the minus strand of JAPMOQ010008662.1, from coordinate 341,741 downwards.
ATTTTATACTAACTTAATTTTGGCTAAGGAATTATTTGAAAATAAATGCTTTTTGACCGGCACAATTATGCCTAACCGAAATGGACTACCACAAGAAATAAAAAACCCCAAGTTACCGAGAGGAAAAACAATTGCTTTTCGCAAAGGCAATACCCTTTCACTAGCTTGGTGTGATACCAGAGTAGTGACACTGCTAAGCACTTTTTATACATCTGATTCACAAACTATCCAAAAGAGACTTGCAAAAGCAAAAGGAGGAAACATAGGAAGTCATACGCCAAATAAAACAATACGAACGGAAGTAAAAAAACCTATCGTTATAGTTAATTGTAATGAATACATGGGTGGTGTTGATGTGGCCGATCAATATACTTCTTCGTACTGCTTTATAAGAAAAACACTCAAGTGGTGGAGAAAACTATTTTTCTGGGGGCTAGAGGTCTCTATTATAAATTCATATGTGTTGTATAAAGACTGGAGTGTAAGAAATGGAAAAGTAGCTATGAGTCATAAGAAGTACAGACAAATTTTGCTCATGTCACTCATTGGAGACTTTAGGGCACCCGAAACAAGTCGTAGAACTGAGGATGCGACAAATACAGAACAACGTCTCGATAGAATCCCTCACTTTATTTATTTACAACCTGGGGGGAAGGACAAGGATTGTGCTGTGTGTTCCAACCGAAAAATAAAAGGGGGAAGAAAAGAAACATGCTATTTTTGCAAAACATGTGAGACAAAACCTTCGCTTCATCCTGGGATTTGTTTCGAAAAATACCATACCAAAAGGGATTATAAAGATTAGAATTTAGGATTTTAATATAGTATCATGTAATTACTCATAAAATAAAGTTTATTAAATAAGAAAAATTTGTTTTTTTTTTTTACAAAATACACAAAAAACACTAAAAGTAAAAAAAAACGTAATTTTAGCGTGGAGCTGGTGGAATAAAAACAAAAACAGCCTTGGAGTGGAAAGGGTTAAGATTTTGCAGAACAATTTCAGTGACATTGTGAATGTTGAGATATTTTGGCGAATGAGGGAATACTTTGGCATCACATTGTACATTTTTAGATTTTGTTTAAATGCATAATTTTAGATTTGCATAAATCTATGTTGAATAAAATTTTAAAAAATCAATTAAAAATTAAATTAGAAATTTTAATTATGGATAATTTTAAATGTTAAATGAAAATTTTTTTAAGAAAAACTTTTTTATTTCAGGCCAAAATATGATAAAATTTTAAAAATAGATTATTTATAATTAATTTAAAAATGATATGCATATATTTAATGCAAGTATATGCAGTCAACATTCTCTAACTAATGAGCTCAACAAATACACTATTTTCAGTATTTTTCTATTGCTTTGATGATGGCATTCTTAGAAAATGTCATTTTGAATCTTCTTATATTTTGTTTTTAATTGTGATATATAGAGAAGTTTAAATGAACGTTGCATAATTGTGTCAATTATTATTGGCATCAAATTTTTCCAGCTTTGGTTTATTAGATGATTTTGAAACCAATAAAAAGAGATTTAAATTTCCAATTGAAAAAATGTTGTAAATGATGAAAAAAATATTTTATATTATTGAGGCAATGGATATACTGTTTAAAAAATTTAAAAATTGTATATCCTGTTTTTCATATATAGTAAAATTTGCTTCAGATTTCAAATTAAAAAAACAATTCTTCTATAACTATAAAGTTGAGTGAATCATGAAATTTTGAATTTTATTATTTTAAAGTTTATTTCAAGCTAGTGATGCATGTTGATTGAGGGATCTTTGTCAAGGTTGCCATTGAAATTGCCTAAAATAGTGATATTCAAAGCTGCAAAATTTGTTAATTTTTGTGGAATTTTTTAAAAATTTAAAATATTGTGTCAAGAATATTTACTAAACATGATTTATAAAATTGAGAAATGGTTTAAAAATGTTAACTTCATAATATTTAAAACAAATTAATAAATTAATATTATCATTTGTTTTGATAGGTTAGAATACAGGGAAAAGGGTCCACTTTCTAGTTTATAATGAAGAGATTTGTTTAAAAGAAATGAATTTTTAGATTTTTTTATGACTTCAGTATAAAGGTTTTCTTTTATTTCTAAGAGAATGTTGTTGACATTTACAAGTACTTCTTTTATCTAGGTTCACGATATGTTAGCTGGCTTCCCAGTTTTTCTGTTGAAGTTAGCCATACCAGTTTGCTTGGTGAAAGGCCAACTATGATGCCTGCTCATGCTGAATATGATGCAATGGTAAGTTTGTTTTACTTCATATATATATATTCTCCTATATGGCTCTTGTTATTCTATGCAATTTGTGCACTGGTACATCAATTTATAAGTTAAAGGTCAAGAGGCCTGCAAGATAATTCATATGAAAAATGAGAAGGAAAAAAAAAATTAAGTATTATGATTTATTTAATAGAGAACTATGATTTATTTAAAGGTGAACTTTCAAAAGTTAATTATTATCTAATAGCTTGAATTTTTTAATATAGTGTCTTTCATTTGTTTAGCAGTCATCTAAAATTCTTTACCAAATGCACTTTTAAAGAAAAATTTTCTTTTATGCTGCATCACAGAATCTGTTGCAAATTGCTAATTGCTTGCTTCTGTTATAAATGCTGGGGAAAATCAAATGGGGAAAACTGTGGGCTATTCATGGTTTTCATTTATATGCTTACAATTGAAACACTTTATAAAAAATTATGTGCAACATATTTGCATGACTATTAAACATAAGCTGTTTAATAAACATGTGGAATGCATCGTTATAATCATAAAAATAAAAATAAATGTTTGTGGTATTGAAAGTGTACAGTGATGTTGCTAAAAAACATTAGTGTTATTAATTTCTATTAATCTTAATAACATTGTCATATCCAAAGGTATTAATTATTTTGTCTTATTTTTTTTTTTACAGTTTTTTACTACATAATTAAGTACATGCCAACCTGTTTTTTTTAAACATTCTAACAAAAAAGATATATTAGTCATTATGTTAATTTTATATAAAATTTCTTAAATTATATGCAATAAACTCAAATAAATTATCTTAAAATAATGCTGGAGTTCATGGAATCTTTCAGAATATTTGTATTAATAAACCAGGGTAGATCAATAATTTGGATTTAAAGTATTGTATTAAAATGGATCATTAGATCATTATCATCATTAATTATAATAGAAAAAATAACCAGCTCTTGGAACTTTTTATTTATTTATCATGTATTTACATTATTTATTTTTCTAGGTTGATCTAGTTCTTGCAGTCTTTCCACATATGCCATATTCACTTATACATGAAGATCTCCAAGTGACACATTCTGTAGAACAGACTCTTGATAACATATTAGAAGGAAGACTTGTTGCACCTGTAGTAAGTGACTTAATTACTTTAAATAAAAAAATACACTCATAAAGATAGTTTTAATGTGTATATATATAAATATTACTGTGTTTTTAGATATTGTAAATAGCGATTATTTTAACTTATGATTATTTTTTTAAATCATTTTTTATGTGTTTAAATTATTTTAAAAGTAAGTTAAACTATGAGGGAGATTAATATATCCTGCTTTTGGTTAGTTAAATTTTATTTTAAAAAAATCTATTCATTTTTGATTTCAAAGCAAAATATGCATACTGATGGTCATTTTCTTTAGTTCCTTAGTTAAAGTACCTTTAACTATACCAACAGTGATAGCTAATAGTTCAGTGAGGCATACATGTTGCTGCATCTCTGTTTTTGTAAAATATGAGCATCAAAATGTAAAATCTGCAAAAACCTGCCAAATAAATGGAAATTGAAATAATGTGTGAATTAAAAGAATATTGAAATAGTAGTCTGTTATTACATTGTAATCAAAGTGTATTGTAATTTCCAGATATTATAAGGTTTGTAAGTATTTTTTGTCAATTGTCATCTAACATCCATGATGGAAAGATCCTTTAAAAACACAATATACAGTTATAACTCTATATAATACTAAATAACAAATTAAATAGAGATATAATTATTTGGCATTTAATTATTTTTTGGGCAGAAAGGGCAGTAAGTGTATGCCAAGAGAAAGGGTTTTCAAAGGATGTTTGATTAAAAGTTAAATTTTTAATCTTTTTACTCTATAACTTTTGATCATATTATTTCTGAAAAATTATTTTTTGCCTTTTCATAATCAAATAGGTGAATAAATTCATAACCAAATAAAATATTTTTTTAAGTGATGTTAATTTTATTTTCATCCATTTTTTCTAATTTTAATTAAATTTTTATGGTAATATTTTTCATTGTTTTAATTCTTGAATTTATATCTTTGTGTGTTGCAAAGATATTATATATATTACATTCATTCTTAATGCTATATAACTATGAAGAAACAAATAAAATTAATAATATCAAAATAGAGAAATCAATTCTGAAATATTTTGTATTATTTTAGAAATATCAGAATATTTTAAGCTTTATATTCAAATCATTATTATTATTTATTTATTATTATTTTGCCAGAGGGAAAGCAGAAGTTCATTTAGTCATGCCTTCCATCCAGCTCCACTTACTGGCATGAGTCCAGAGGCTCTTCACTTGAGAGAGCCCCCTTCTCGGGAAGGAGGAGAGAGCTCAGATTCTGGGGTGTCCGATAACACAGTCAGGACAGAAGAGTCCACCATTGTGACAGGAGCCGAGGGTTGTCGCTTTTCTAAAAATTCCCAAGAGCGGGAAACCATGTTATCTCGACGCAAGGAGGAATTAATAAGAAAACAAAGGAGGTAACAATAGAATATTGTTAATTTTTATCATTATTAATGATGTGTTGTTCATTATCCAGTCATTATTAGTGACATATTAATTATCATTGAAGCATCTTTTCTTTATTTTGTTTTTGCTAAAAATGATCTAAAATGCTTATTGTAAATGATTAGTGGGGAATCTAAGAAGTAATGAATTTATTCAGTTGATCTTAATGATTTTTTCCTTTAAAATTTTATGTTTTTATTTAAGTTAAGTTTCATGTTTATGAAAATGGAATTTAAAATTTTTTCATTATCTTCCTGATATGCTTAAGCTTTGAAATTTTATACTTTTATGCATTTTTGATGGCTACATACTATTTAAAAAATTTAATTAGTAATTAACTGATTAAATTAATGAAATTTTAATCTATATGTGTGGCTCTTTCTAACCATGAATTGAAAAAAAAATATGATTAATTTAGAATTTTATAGTATTTATAGTATTATTTTTGTAAATACATTGCAATACTGAAAAATAGAAAATGATGAAAATATAAAAATCTGTTTTTAAGTGCATTATTAAATAAATTAAAAAAAATGGTTTCTGTTAAATTTATCTAATAAGTTTTAACTTTTTAACTTGTATTCAAATTATCATTTTCCTCAAATGCTTTTAACTTTAATAATAATAATTCCTCTTTTATAATTAATTTTAAAATGAACCATTGTAATTGTGATCAACTACTCTCCATCCATTTTTGATATTAACTGAAATATTTGAGTAGCATTATATATATATATATATGTTTCTTTTTTATTCTATTAAGAAATAAAAAAAAAACATTAATATTCTTTTAAACTTAAAAGAATTATTCGCATTGGGACCTTTTATATAAAGTCTAATTGGTTATATTTAAGCAAATAAGTTAAATTTTAAAAAGTTAAACTGTTAATAAGTTAAATTGTTAAATTCTAGCAAGTTATTTTTGTTTAAAATAAAAGCTGTATTTCTCTTCAAAACAGAAAGTGACTGAAAATTTATTATTATTATTTTCTAGGGAGAAATTGTGTGTTATTTATTAAAATTAATAAAAATAATATTTATTTTATTAGCTTTTTTTTATCAAAAATCCTCATATTCTTTATGTAAGGATAATATTGTGTTGTTGTACAAAAGATATACCTGAACAAATACAATCAAACTTTACTGCAGTATGTTTGGAAAGTCATTAGACTGGATATAGGTTGGATAAAGCATTATGATAACTCTTTCGATTTAAATGAAATTAAGCAATACAGTTTAAAATTATATAAAGAAACATACTTATAGAAAAATTATACTGCAAAAATTTTCTTATTTAAATAATTGATTATTGAATTTCAATCTTCCAGTCATAAATCTTTTGCTAAGTAATTATCTGAAAGAGAGTATCTAGAAGTTAATTGTTCTCATTTTCTACCATTGATTATGCATCATATATTTGGCTTAATCCTTTCATAAAAGGCAATTTCTTTTCAAAACCAGCTTAGTTTTTCAAAACTTGTTTTCCCAATCCCTCAATCATTAGTCTTTTGATAAATAATAATAATAATTTTTTTAATGAATATAATTGATAGGAACTAGATTAACCACATATTTTTTTGCTTTTATGAATTAATACATCCATTAACATCATTTTCATTTTCCTGTGACTTCTTTGTAATTGAAGACAGAAATAAATAAAAATTATTTTAGTTAACATCTTATTTAGATGAATAACTTTTGCATTTTTTAAATCACTGCAATTTGGAAGAATTTAGAAGCTGTAAAGTGATTTTCCAATTTTTAGCTACAATTGCTTTTACATATGTATTGCCACAATAAAATAAACGAACTTCTTTATTTTTTCTTTTATTTGTTATTTAAATACACTTGGACTAAATCTGGATGAAAATCTAAAGATTGATGAAAACTAATTAATAAAAATAATGAATAAAATAATTATATAAAAATAAAAAAACAGAAATATTTATTAAAATTATGTAAAAATGGTCAGCTTTACAGAAGATGCATGCTTTAGTTCTTTTTGAATGTATTTAAATATCACTATGAAGTTTTTTAGATATAGCAATATAAATCATGTTAAATATGTTGTAATAAAAACTCAAATTTTACTATATCGATAAAGTCATCTATGGTCATGTCATGTAATGGTTCATTGCTTTTGCATAAGGATTCGAAAGGAATGAAAAAATATTAATTTAGATTATTAATCTATATTTTCTCACCTGTGAAAGAAATATTTCTTGTAGTTGCTGAACTTTTTGCTAAAGAAATTGTATGTAAATAAATAAAATTTTCTTCTGTAGAAGACTATAATATTTCTTTTTTTTTTATTTGCTATTATTATTGTTTAGAGTAGAGACTTATTTATAAATTTGATTCTTTTTTCCTCATAGCAAATATATTTATCGAATTTTGTCAACTAACAGCAGACCTGTCAGAAATGGAGAATCAAGTTCGTCAGAATAAGGAATCAGGCGAATTTTCTTCAAATTTGTTTTATTCTTCAATGACAGAATGGTAGCTGAGGAACATTTCTGTGAGAGTGTCCCAGAATCAGTCTCTTTGTGAAACTTTTACATTGCCTTTAAAATGAAAAGTTGGGAAACCAGCTTCAGAAGCTTTTTATTAAAGTGAACTATGTACATATGAAATAGGCAGTAGTTTTACTATTTGAAAATTAAAGTGAATTGCATTTTATTTTGAGGAATTTATTCTTGTGATTTTGATGAATTTTCTTCTAATTAAAGATAATTCATAATTTTAATAATAGTTTGAATGCTATATTTAGTTTGTGGTTGTTAATGGTTTCCTGCACTTGTAAAAATTGAATTTTGAATTTGGATTTAAAAAAATAATTATTAGTGATGGAATGTGTAAAATATTTTTGAGAGGTAATATTTGCTACTAAGTATTTTAGCTAATATTATTTATTACTTTTTTTTTTTTTTTTTTTGCTGTAAGGAAGCAACATAAAATAGGAAACTTTTTTGGTTCATAAATGCTTGTGTGTGCTATTTTGATATAAATGGAATTATTGAAAAATACTAGATAGAAAATGAAATTGCTCAATTTCTGTTGTTATTCATCAAATTATTATCCATACCTTTCTTAAAAAACATTTTGACAGTTAATAAGACATTTTTAAGAATTATTGAAAAATCTTGAAATTTACTATTAATTGAAATCATTTCAAGACATCCAAGGAGGTTTAAGCATCATAATTAGTAAAACATTGCAATCAAATTAATAAATTTTTGCACTAATTCTAATAAATTTTTATTAACTTTAATCATTACATTAGGAATTGCATTAAAAATTGTTTGGCTCATATTGCCGAGCAATTTGATGTTTCGATATTTTTAATTGAAAATATTAGTCCCAAAAATTTGTCATTAGTTTTTGGATTTCATGTTAGTATTAGTAATTATAAATATTTTTCATATATATCCATTCATAACATTATTAATACTGATGATTTGTTCTTCCAATGTTGTTTAACCAGATGCAGTTTGGTTTGTTTAAAATTAGTATTGGATTTTTTTTTTCATAGTGAAAAATTATTTATCAAAATATTGGAATGTTTGCATACAGAAAATTGTATTCCCTAGAAAGGAAAGGTTATTAATTATTGAAATTTTATTTTGTATCAATATTGGGCAGTTTTAATCACTTAATGATATAATTTTTTTTCAATTGGGATAATCATTTTGAAAGCATTTCATCAGGAACTGAAAATTGTGTGTGTGAGAGAGTTATATGTACATATTTCTTTTATGTTGTGTCATTAATTCCTTTTAATTTTATGTGTTATAATGTTAAATATTTGGAAATATATTAAATTTATTTATACCCATGTATTTAAGTTTACATTTTTTATTGTTTGTTCTTTATGTGAGTAAGGAAAAGGATCGCTCTATGTACTTAATTGGTGAAAATTATTACAAAATTTTCATGTTATTTTCTAGGAAAGATGTCAGATAATTGTTAAATACAGAGATAAAAGAATTTCATTTTTTATTTGATTATTTTTGCAACTTAATCTTTGTCTTTTTTCCCTTGCATATTTTTATAAATTTATCTTGGTTTTTGATTTTTTTTTATACCATTAAAATTCAGTGCTGAGGAAATAATTATTTAAATGTAATGCATTAAATTGATATTTATATATTCTAATGATTGGAATTTAGTGCTCTTATAAGCATATTTATGGACATACATTATAAATAATTTCTTCTCTTATATTTACAGTTTTTTTAATCATGTATTGTTTTCCAGTTTTAAAATTAATTACATTTGATTTATAACATTTGCATTGTTAAGTTTTAAAATTGTGTTTACATTAGTTAATATTATGTTATTATATTTCAAATTTTGGTTAGTTTTTACCTTACTTATTATCAGTAATATTTTGATACAGATGCAACTATTCTTATTTTATTACTGCAATTATAGATATTTTATATTGAAACATGTTTTCAAAATTACAAAATATTTTTTCAAAAATCCTTAATTATATGTTTTTAAGAAATAGAAGATCACCATATTTAAAACAATTAAATAGTTGCTTTCTACAAGTTATACCTTTGAGAGATATTTGATATATTGTCATAATATTATGTCTCAAATATAGTAGGTACACCATATGTTAAGCTACAATATATTGAGCATTAATTTTTTTTTTAATTGTCAAAAAAAAAAAAAAAAAAAAAAAAAAAAACACCAAATTTTTTATAATGAAGAAAATTTATCTCTATCAACAAACAATTTGCACAAGGAAGTTATATTTATCAAAAGAAAGACTGGGAAGCATAAAGTAATCAATGATTATTTCATAAGAAAGAAAATAAATTATATAATACAAAACTGTTTCAGATGTTTTTACAGCAACAGCAATTATTGGAAGGCTGGAACTTGTTTGCAAAAAAGTAATAAATGACAGTTAATTCATATGAGATTTTAAGCTTCAGTTCTATAAATATTTTCTTAACTTGATAGTGAGATTAATTTAGCATTGGTTTGCTTGTTCACCCTCAACAAATTTTTTTAAGTATGAGAGTATTTTAATAAAATTTTTCGGAAGTATGACAAAACAAAAAAACACTTCAATAATTCTTTAATATTTTTATTGTTAGTAAATTTCCTAAAATAATTTTTAAGTCTTTTTTGAACTTTAAAAAATTGAATGGTCTTAGTTTACAAAAAATTACAAAAAAGAATTTTCAATATCAGTTTCTATGTTTCAAAATTTATATATATTGAATTTTTCTCTTGAATCTTCCAATTTTACATTGAGAAGCACAACTCAAGGATTTAAGAAAACTCATCAAATTCCCATTAATGCTTTAATTTGCTGAATATTCTAGACTCAGTTTTTGTCCTTTTTGCATCAACTTACAGGGTCATCTTCATTTGGTTTATGTAAGAATGATTTATCCCCTTTGTGATGTATGGTTTATTTTATGTGTTTATTCATGTTATATCATAAATCTTGTTATTTCAATGTCCTATCTTACCACTAACAGAGAAATATTAGTCATGTTTTTTTCTTTATAGTTTATTAAAAAATAGCTTTTTAATTTGCTTACAACGAGTGCATCTGATATATAAATGAATTTAAAAAGAAAAAAAAACTTGTTTTGATGCTGTGTGGTGGAGGTATTCTGTTTGTTATTGCACCCGTATTTGAGCTGAATCCATATAAATTCAATCAGTGCTGATTCTTAAATGCATGTAATCATGTTTCCTTGAAAATAAAAACCAGCCTCTTAATAATTTTTGCTTCAGAGTTATTAGTTTATTTTCAAGGGATGGGGTTTGTTATTTCCTTCTTGTTCAATTCACATTTATTCATTCAAAAAAAAAAAGTTGAACATTATTTATATAGTACTGAGATTCTTTGAATTCTTTTGGAAATCTAATTGTTTGCAAATACTACAAATTCCAGTATTGTGCATTACAACTCTTGTATAAGCAAATGTTTAATATCGATCTTATTATTTGCAAAACATTTAAATTTCCTCATCATTTTCCCCAGAAGCCCTGGGTCCTAAGATATGGAGATGAGAAATTTCTTGTGTTATGTATTGATACCCCTTTCCCTAATAATGGATCCATCTCTTATCGAAGGATTTATATTGTTGCCTCTGATGGTCATTATGGCTAAATTAATTGTGTTATGCATTGATCCCCCTTTCCCTAATAATTGACCCATCTCTTATTGAAGGATTTATATTGCTGCCTCTAATGGTTATTATGGCTAAATTAGAGCTCATGCTTCATAGCTGCTGCAGCATCCAGATCATTGAACAAGTCTGTTTACATTTGAAAAAAATGTAATCCATTTACTGATGATGTCTTCCAATTACAGAAATGATGATGCCAACAATATACATACTTTTTTTTTCTTAGGATTTTCCTCTTCCAAATGTTAACTGAGATTATGTTAACTCAAATTGTATTCAATTGTTAGTTTTGTATAATTTAATTCAACTTCTAGTTCTGGAAAGTTGTTAAATTTCTATAGTAAGGGGCTTTCTTGTATTGGATGAAACAGTCTTTCCTTTTTTAAATTCATCCCATATGATAATCAATATATTATTTTCTCTAAATCCATTGATTGCTGAAGATTTTAATTTGTCAGAGCCATCGTGTTATTTAACAAGATTTCCTGCTCTGGATGTGCACTTAAGTTGATCATTGGGCAATGACCAATCTTTCTATATAAGTGGTGGTCTTGTGTCCTGAAAAGTCATGCTAAGGTTATTTTTTTATAAGTTCCTAGTTTCAGGGAAACATGGTATTTACAATAATTTGTTTGATATATTATATTTTAAAACTTCATTATAAGTATAATTTTAAGCAATTGATAAGTATTGTAAATCATTAATATTATTTAAATTTCCTTTTTCCTGTTTTGCACAGTCGAATCAAAATTGTCTATATTATTTTAATATATGTTCTTTATTAATTAATATTACAAATTTTGATTTAGTAATTTTGTCAATCTTAAAATATTGGAGCAATTTCTAATTCATAATGTATTAACACCCCAATATAAAATTTAAATTACTTTAGTATTCTTTGAATTGTGTATTTCCTAAGACAGGCAGTCTTTTAATGTATGTAATAAATTATTTTTGAGCCAAGCACAATAATGGAATACATCAAATTACATCGATTCTGAAATTGATTTATAAATTATTTAATTCATTGATATTAGGAGATGTTAATTCATGTATCTTGACAATTCATGCTATATGTTGTAAAAAGAAAAAAAAAAAAAAAAAAAGAAAAAAAAGCTGAATAAATGTTTTTGGTTTTGTTATAAAGTGTAATAACTATGTTTTTTTATACATATATTTTAGTATTAATTATTCTAATTGTATTTTTTCTTATTGTTATTTCATATATTTGATAATCCTTCTTAAAAATGCTATTTTATTTTAAAAACTAGCTAAAGATTAAGGATGAATCTGGTGAATGCAAAATTAAAATTTATACTAATGCGTTATCAGACAATCTTTATACATAAAAAAATGTGTACGCATTAAGTGATGACAGTGAAAATATTTTTACCTAGAAAAGAAATATGTCTTATTCACAGTGATAAATATGGTAAATAGTGGTGGGAATTATGTTAGCAATAAGGTTCTTACCGTTTTTATGTTATAATAGCCTCAAGCTATCTATTTCTGAAGGTATTGCTGTGGTTTATATCAATATTCTAATTTATTGGGTCTCTAATAATGACATTTAAAATCTCAAGATTGACATTAATAATATTGTTTTGTTTTATTACTTAATTTAAAGATATATTGGATTGAAGAACAAATTCTATTTATATTATACTTCCATCAAATTTTTTAAGAAGGTGTTGTCATTTTAGAATTTGTAAATCTGGTGTTATCACTATTAAATAATCTATAATAATTAAATAATCTTTTATTTTTATTTTGATTTCTCTTCCAATTTGACGATTAAAGGGAATCTCAAAATTTGTCATCATTTTTTATTTGAATTTGCCACCATTTGTTCAATGAAGTGTTGACAATTGTTCTAAAAAAATCATTTGATAGCTAATAGTTTAGGATTTGTAAAAATGGAGCGTTTCCCGATAGAACATCATGTTAATGCAAGGTTTGAGTTAAATAAAAACACATTTTTTCTTTCTTTAAAGTGTTATATTTTTATTGAATTGTAAATTATATAAAATAGGGTTATATATGGAATAATATGTAGGGCTTATGACCACAGCTTTGCTGGCACATACACACTCATTTGTCGAAATTTTCTATGAATGTTTTACATAAACGTTATTGAATTTTATTGATGTAATGTTGAATTTTCTCCTTCAATGTACGTGTGCTTGTGAGCTTGGTGGCACAGATCCTTGACCTCAACTTCATAAAAATTCTAGTGGCGTTAAATCACACGATCTAGTGGGACGATTCTCAAATTTTTGAATTTTACCAAATTTAAACTATCAGCTGTCAAATGATTTAAAAAAAATAGAGTTGCTAACAGTTTACTGCACGAATGGTGCAGTAAAGATCATTATTTTGCTTAATTCAATTCTTGTGTTAATTTTGGGACACCCTTTTATAAAGATGACTGTGTGAATGAGAGTGGAAAATGTACTGCAGAATTGCAGATATTTGTTAGGAAATGAATAAAAAAGTGGCAGAATTATTAGATTTCTGCTTGAAAGAATTTATGTCTGAAATAATTAATGTATATTTAACTATCGCTTCTAAATTCTACTTATTGTAGATGAAAATCATTAATATTAGTTACCAATTATTTAGATATTTCTTACTAATTTAGATAAAATGCAATTAAAAGTATTTAAAATAATGGCGGGAACTATTTATATAGTTGTTTCCAAAAATCGTAGATGAACAATTATTCAGGCAGATTAAAGAATATCTGAATATCAGTTGTTAATATTCTAGCTTGCATATATGATATTCTTTTTAAATCCCGAAAAATTTAAAGCCTTTGTTTTCCAGTATCAACTTCAGTACATTTGCAACGCCCCGTAGCTAATTGGTTGTGCAAAATACGAAGAAATATGTTTTTTTTTTAAGTCGTACTTTTTTCTTCCAATAAATTTATTAGGGACAATATAGGTGTTGAAGATGGTTTTACATTTTTATGTTATTCAGTATTAAATATATGTTCTAATTTATAATTTACAGAAGTTAATAAATTTTGATGTAGATCGCTTATTTGCGGATAATAAGCCCAAGCATTTTCTTATTTTATCTCTGGTATCCTGAGAAGTATAGAATTAATTATTATTGTGGAAGTTTTCATTGAATTATTGGAACAGCTGCAAAACAAAAATTCAGGGATCTAGTTAGTAATATATAATGAAATAACTCTTCTGATGACAATACAAAAATTCTTTTTTACTTATTTTTGATATATTTTGAGTTACGTTTTATGTGTTTAAAGATGTAATTTTATCATCGATTTTTATCTACCTTCCTCATAAGCGATTGTTTAAAAATGGTGTGTTTTTGATACCAATATTACTTTAGTATTTTCACAATTTAATTATCAGCCAATTGCTTAATTTATATTAATTAAATTTTAATTAATTTTGTTAAATTTTGACTTAATATACATAACGCCATCTGGTAGTGAATAAAAAAACACAACTGATTTCATTGCTTTATAAAACTAAAATTATGAAAAATAATAAAAGCAAAGCAAAAAAAAAAAAAAAAATCTTTCTCTAGTGTAGTACTAATTAGATTGTTTTTAAAAGCTTTTTATTTTCTCGCACATGAAGTTGACAAGAAACTGGAACTCGAGATTTTGATGAGACTGATAAGAATCGAGGTCCTTCCCGAGTTCGAAAAACACATTTAAAAAAATGCCCGTCTATCTGTGGCATAGATGACTCAAAAACGCTCTTTCTTACATTTCGATGTATTTGAATTTGGGGCCCAGAAATCTTAAAGGTAATGAACATTTATTCATTCCAATTTCATTAAATATATATAAAAAATATAAATGAATATAATTTTTAGACTTTCAGTAACCCATAAAGTTGTTAATAAGGACAAATAGGAATCCTAAAACGAGGATGGCTCATAAGCAGACAGCCATTAAAAATTTTAATTAAAGGTTTTTCTACTTATTTTAGGATAATTTTGTCCTATTCATGCAGAAAAGAATTGATGAAGAGCTTTTATGAAGCTGTTTCTTTAAACACAGTGGAGTGAATGCCTATTATAAATCCTATATGCTTTTCATAAATCTTATATCTAACATAAATCATACATATCTATCATAAATCACATCAAATATCAGTAAATTACTAGTTTCGTCGAGACTGTGTATGGCGTAATTGCTATGCTCTGAATGTAACGCTCCCTTATCTTATTCACGATAAATGGCATTTCCAGCCAGCTGTGTTATCAAAGGTTAAAATTCTTCATTGTTGAATGTCTCCAGATTGCTGGATGGGCGGGGAGGTCTGCTTATCGCCGAGTGGTCATTGTCTCTGGTCATGAGTAATTCAACTGAAAAACCACACGTGAGTTTCATTGTTTGGGAGAAACCTATCCCACCTTCAGGAAAGGAGTGTCAAATATCTGGATGCCAGCTGATCCCTTTGTGAAAATATATCACTATCAGAACTGTCATTTGCGAGGCCGCATCATCGGTGGTCACTTCCCAAACCTAACTGGTGAAGCAAATTTGGGCAGTTTTTGCTGGCCGCTTGGCCGATGGAGAGTTCACGTAGACGAATGGAAAGTGAGAAGGCGGAGTTTGGACAGCGATAAAGTGTGGGTGTTTCTTTGAAGAAAAGCAGATACCTTTTGAATTACGGCCTATTGCATTTTACTCTCCACTTTAGAATAGCCGTGTGGAATAACACCCTGGTAGTGCCTTATGGTATTCTTTCTCCGAACTGATGGAGCAATTCTTTACTTTTAACGAAAAACCTTCAACCTTCGTCTGTTGTGTAAATATTAAATATTTTAATCTAGATTAGAACAAATTGTTCTGATGCTTGCACATATATGGCTATAAATAAAAGAATTGCCTCAAAATTCTATTCTCTTAACTGATCGGTCGAGATCAAATATTTACGCTAATCATTCGGTAGGCTTTTAAAAAAAGCTATTCTTTCAACTTTTTTATTCGGAACGCTCTCGCACACACTGCCTCGATGAAACTTGTAGTAAAGTTTTGTTAGTTGAAGTTCTTTAGTTAAAATGTAAATAAAATTATTTTTCTAAAACGTCCCTATAATTGGAGTCACAACAAATACGTGCAACCATAGTTACGACAATAGCTTTGAATTGTTACGAATTTGTGATGTTGCTTTTCAACGCAGTTAGCTCCATGGTAAAGAAGGCATCTTTACAGATAGTTCTGATTGATGGTGAGCGATGCTGGATCAGTGTCTCTCTGACTTGGTCGAGTTGTGAAATTTTCGCTGCATTTTGGAAAATACTTCTCTGATTTCCAACAATTGATTATATAGTTGCTCTGAAATTTAAACCGTGTTCATTGTTTAATCAATATTTTATCGCATTTTTTCCCGCCATTGTTTTGTTGAAAGAAAGTTTCTGTATAATACCTGCGTAATTAACGAGATATTAAGTTTAGGAATAGTTTAGATATTAGTTAATGAGATATTGAAAATTGGCAACAATTTCATTAATTTAGTAGATAACTGAACAAGATATTTAGTCTATTATGTAATGAGATTTTCCATTAAAAAGGTCCATGTTTACACTAAATAGAGCTTAATTAAAACTATTAAAATTACCGCAGCTTCAATATCAGATAGTTTGTAATAGGCATGAAGCTATATCTAAACGATTTATATGAGATTAATATAAATAATATTATCCGCGAACCAGCTAGTTGACTGATGCGACTAATTCCAATAAAGTCAATAGAAAATGTTGTTTTACTGTTCAATATATGATAGCGTTTGTAAATTAGACACCATGAACATATTTAGTTTTTAGTTCGACTGCATTGGAGGTTTTCTTCGTCACTAAACGTCTCACAACAAATTTGAATAATGAGGTATACAGGCATCGAAATTGCGTAGCTTATGCTGGTTGTATGCCAGACAGCGAGCAGTCCAATGAATTAAAGCAACTAATATCTCAAAATTCTGCGCTATTTATCTAATTTAACTAGGATTGCATTTGGATTTGATCAAAAAACCTAGTATTTAAATGGATGTTTTTTGCCTCATTATTATTATATTTAAATTGATTAGAAATGAGACGTTTCCGAACTGAATGTTTTAAGTGGGCAATAAGTGTTTTAAGTGGGCCCTCTATTAGGCAATTTTGCGAATGATTCACTAAGGGCTATGAAATTTTTTATGCATATGTGTTAAAAAATAAATGCGTCAAATTTGTTTAAAAGCTTTTTAAAATGAAATACATTATTTTTTAAAAATTTCAAGATATTCCTGGTGACTTAAATTTTAATTTTTTTCTCTTGTTCATTTCCTTATTACCAAAAATAGATTTACTTGGAGAAAAAAAACCGTGAAAGACTTTTTAATTGAAATAAAATATAATTTTTTAGAAATATTTTTAGATTTATTTGTAGGATTTTACTAAGAATTTTATTTTTATAAAACTAAAATTTACTTTTGACTAACTAAAAGTCTACTCGAAATATAAAATGCAGGCTTTATTTTCTGTTAATGTTTAACTGAAATCCTTATTATTAATTTTATTTAATTTCTTCAAAAATTAAGACATCTGGACACATTTTAAAAGTATTTAATTCTAATTATGTTGTTGCTCCTCTTCCTTGGAGTGGACACAAATTCCACAAGACACAAGTGCAAGAGATGTGGAAAGAGGGGTGCAGTAGCTTCTGAGGTTGAAGAACCCTGAACACCCCAGGGCAGATATCTAACATTAGCTAATATGAATACTCTCACACATTTACTTGCACAAGCTCTTTTTACAAAGGGCCTCTTTCACACCCTGTGATAGAACACAGAGGAAAATAATAAACTTGCCTGAACCAGGACGCCCAGATCTCTGGGAAGAGCGCTACCCCTAGGCCAGGACACCGGCTAAATCTAATTAGAATATTTTGAGAAAAGTCCCTAAAATATACTTTTTTTCTTCGCGCCCTTCAAATATTCAATTTATTCAACAATATATTGTTACGAATGTTACGTATCTGTGATGCTGCTTCCCAGCATGATTGGTTCCTTCACTGGAAAGAATGTTTTACAGTATTCTTTACTGGATGCTGTGGATGCTCTTAGAAATGATCCCAGAGCTTGGCGACAAACTTGGCGACCATTTGGCGACTTTGGCGACAAAATGGAAAGTACTCGAAACATCGAGAATTTTCCCGATTCGTCCATCAGGAACCGAGATATGTCCAGACGCACCCTAATTGGTCGAGACATTTCTAGCCACGCCTCTTGGGACTATATAAGGGCCATCGTTTCAAGCTGAGCAGTTGTCGTCGGAATCGACAGCAGACAGCGAGTCCTCCAGAGGAGAAAACAAGAAGCGGCGAAGCCAAGCAAGTGCTGAATTGAGCTGTGTGCCTTGTAGTCTATTGAGGAAGCAGCGTCGAGTACTATAGCTAGTACTGCAGATATTGTTACTACTTGTGAGTTACTGTCGTTATTGTGTGCTGCTGTGTGTTCGTCTCGTCCTGTAAATAAACGTTTGTGTTGTGTCTCCACTAAAGGACTGATCATTCTGTGTGCTCTTCATCTCATCTCTAATACCATACACACCCACTATACAAGTTTAAAAGAACCCGACGGATTAATATAGGAAATCCGTAACAATATTTTATCAAACTATTTTAGTTGAATTTAAACGTATATTTTGGTGAGGAAAGGATGAAAGTAAAATTTCATGTTCTCGTCCATTTTGTTTATTTCAAAGTCCACTGTCCCCTTAAGATTAAAGACGTTGAATTCTTAAATCAAACTTTTTGTTGTTAAATCATGTTCTGTTCAATAGAAAGGGGTGTGCATTGTGTGAAAATCAAATAAAAAATACACTGAAAGTTGAAAAATTTTTAAAATCACAATACAATACATTTCAGTTAAAACCACATCATAGAATCAATTTTGTACAATCTCGTAGAACATCTTGAATCGGAACAAAACCTGTTTAAAGAGATGTTTGAGTATTTACTCCATTAATAACAAAATCACAGACTTAACAGATAGCGAGTCAATAACACGAAAGAACAGTGTGCGTTAGACATGCAGCAATACATAGGCAACAATCACAATTCACAACCATTTAAACAAGGTATACAACACTGTAAACAATGAATTTTAGTTTTCATTTTAATGGCGGCTCGTCAAATTAAAATATAGTAATTCTATAAAAGATATTTCTCAAGGGATAAAACAAACTATTTGTCCAAATCAGTAGAATTATTCTCCCTTGGACTATTTATTCAATCTGAAACGTTTTGTACATATTTAACGTTATAAAGAGAATCTAGTTAGGAGCCCAAACATCTTCCTATTACCGTTTTGGGTGCAAAATTTGCCGTTCCGGTGTCTTATTAGAATTTATTTATTATGCTTGCCCTATTGAGTTCAAAATTTACAGTTTCGATGTCATCAAAGTTTATTTATTATGCTTGCCTGATTGGATTCAAAATTTCGGTATCGAATCAAAATTTATTTACTATGGTTGCCCTATTGGGCTCAAAATTTGCAGTCACGATGTCATATCAAAATTTATTTATTATACTTGCCTTATTGGGTTCAAAATTTACGGTTTTTGTATCATATCAAAATTTATTTATCTTGTTGAATGTCATTTGGATTTGCTTGTTCACATACTCATGAACAATCTGTCCAGTCGATAGATGAGATCAAAAATTAACTTAAATTTCCATTATTACAGGATACAGATTATAAACTAAAATTCCCTAATCTAGTCTGTTATGAATATGAGTTATCACATTTTCTTATGAAATATATAAAAATTTAACCTTTTGACAGACATGGCCCACCATTTCTGTCACTATTGGGCATTTGATAGAGATTTAGAATTCAAGTAATAAACCACATACTAAATTTCATTAATAAAGGACTCTCTGTTTTCGAGTTATTGTGTTTATATACATGTTCATGGATATATGGTTAGACTTTCAAAAACTTTTGGTCATTATTTGCTAGCAATATACATTTTAGGATTTTAACATTATTTGTTAAATTTCATACGTTTTATCTTGAAAAGTTTCTGAAATGACAGGTTTAAGGACATAATTATTTTTATTGATAGCGCTTCATGATAACTCTGAGCACACTTACAATTATTTAGAACTAAAAAGCTGGAAACTCAAAGTTTTAATTTCTACACCCTCACTGCTTCGGAAAGGGATATATATATATATTTATATAGTTTTATTTGTGATAACAGAATGCGACTAGCAAATGGCTTAACAGGAAATCAGTAAAAATCATATTTAATTCAGAGCAGAAAAATCGATAAATTTTTTGAAATAACTTTCTGCAATAATGTAGGATGTGTTGCAGTGTTGTAACTCCAATAGACGAGCCACCACTATATCATTTGCATATATCAACAACAATCACATTTAACAACCATTGAAATACTAAATACATCTTTGCAAACATCGAATTAAACTCTTTGGTTTCATATGAATAGATCAACAATAATCATAAATCACAACCTTTGAAACAAGAAACATACCATTTCAAACAATAAATATCGCCTTTTGGTTACAAACGAATATACACCATACATAGACATATTCAATACATGACATCGATTGTAAAAGAAATGTACCATCAAGGACAATGAGATTCCACTTTTTAACTTCTGTATTTGTGCATGCTTTGGCAATCCAAGAACAAAATCTTCATTCAGCCAGATGCATTACTGAATAAGCTTGAACGCCTTGAGAATATTCCAGAGGGCACAAACGCCAGATTATCATAGCCAGCAGAGCTACTTCCATTGGTTGAGCTTCCAGAATCTTCAGCTTCATGTTTTGGATATGAAAGAGGGAAATCTTTATTGGATGAACTGGAGGACTGGCTGCCATGATGAAAAAGTCCACCAAGATAAAGAATCGACGATGAATTCGAAGATGAAGAAGAATTCAAATTTGGATCATTGGCAATTTCTTGAAACATCTGAATTGAAATTTTTTTATGTTGGTCATCTGGTTCTTGTTGAGGAAGAGGAGACGAATGACTTTCCTTATTGCCTGAAGCAATGGATTGTGTGCTGAGAAAGAGGTTTCCAAGATAAGGTACTGATGAAGTACTTGACATCCAGTTTGAATTGGAAGAATTCGAAGAATTTTCTTCATCGCTGTTATCCAATGTCATCTTCTGGGTGCTTGTACTAGCTGTATCGCTGGAATCATCTGACATTATTCCCTTCTGACTTTCCAGAGATTTTGCATCGGATTCATCACTCTGATTGAAATAACTGCTGTTTTCTTGGTCATTCTCAATGTAAAATGATTGGGACTGCTTAGCCATGGATATTCGTTTAATGTTTTCCAGATTACTAAGCTGCCTTTTGAGGAAACTTATGGTGCTCAGATCATTTAGAGGACATTCTTCAACAATATTCAATTGCTGATAGCTGCTTGGCTCTGATTTTGTTGGTGAGATCCTTTTGATGACAACTGGGAAATCATGATTTTTGTCTGACTTGGTGAAAAGCTCTGGAGTTGTCGCTGGTCTTCCCAGTGTGCCATCACTCATTGAACGGGGTTTTATCATGACGTTTGGATTTTGTATTGATGGAGACTGATTCAATTTAGAATTTCTTAGACCCATATTTTGCAATTTTGAGGAAATATTTCTGAGAGTAAAAGCACCATGTTCAGCATTATTGGCAGTATTGGATGCAGAACCGGAAGGAATATTTGTGAAGGTTTTCGTAGAATCATTTGATTGAGGTTGAATGCGATGGCAGCTCTTTGGAAGTACCTATTCGAGAACAAAAAATATATATTTTTTTGACTCTTTGAGAATATAAATTAAAATATATTATCACGATTAAGTTAGAGTTCTCAAATATCTACAGATAAAAATATATCTTTTTACAAAAAATATATCTTTTTACAAAAAATATATCTTTTTATCAGTTTTACAAAATGCGATTTGAAAGATTTTATATATTTTGAAAGTTTTTTAAATGATGTTGATTGATAAATGATATTTTTCAACATAAAATTAATCATAATGAAATTTTTCTGAAATGTTCCTTGTTACGTAAATATTAAATTGACTATTTCTATTTAAAAGATGAGAGTGTTTTGTTCAATTTCAGAGATCTTAAAAAAGAGAGTAAAATAATTTTTAATGTATGTTAGGGTAATTGCATATTATTTCGTAGAAAAAAATGATCTTAAGATACTATAATAACTTCAAAATAGTAGAATTATTATTTTTTTTGTTTCTAACAATAAATTGCTATTTATATAAAATGAGGAAATAGTTTCAAAGTATATGTTGTTTTCTTATATTTTTGATATAATTGTATTTTTTATTAAATTTGATAAAGCAGAATAGAATGTAATATTTTTTTTAAACAAATTATTTGTTGCACTGCAATTGTAGATTGTTGTCCAACTGTTTGAGATTTGTTAATTTTTGCGATATACACTAACAACTCTTTAATGTATTTAACGATACTGAATAGGTAGAACCAGACAAAGCTGTTTGAGTGCTCTTTGACAATATAAATTCAAAATCAATCAAAAACAATCAATCTTCTGAACTTCTGAAATAAAATGTTTTTATTGGTTTTAATATATTTAAATAAATAGTTTTTAAGTTGCAGATATTTCTATAAATTTAAATAATGTAACACTTCATTGCATATGACTTGCAACAAAATTGATTTTAATTAATTTAAAAAAATACAACAACAGTATTAAACAAAATTGCAAAAAATTACATTTTAAATACTCAGAAACAAAGTTTGTATGAGGAATTAACTTCTGAGTCACTTTAAAAACTAAGAAAAAAAATTGAAGAAAAAGATGGAATTTTTTTTAACGTATTTGAAAATGTTGGAGAATATGGCTTGGTTGTCAAATGAAAGCAAGAAATTAGATACCCACTTAATTCTACATAAATATCTCGAAAACTTAAGACCTCACCAAAGTTGCGAAATCACAAGGCAGTTACCCTTTTTGCCTTTTTAAGTTATGCCTCACCTGCATGACAGTTCTAACGAGTTTAGGTGTGTAGGATTTCTCCCTGTCGTCCATTCTTGGCGAATCCTCAATTCTTGTTGAGATTTCTTGGCGGGGTTTCGTTGCTCGAGCTCGGGCTTCATTCTCTTTGATGATGTTCCTATTGATGTAAGAAAAGTATTATATAAAACCAGTTTGAAAATATTTCTTTAGTTTAATATATTGCAGAAGTCTTGAATTTACGATATTGAAATAAGCTGACAGAGGATTATAAATATTGAACAAATTGTCTTGAATAATGAAAATTTAATTCCAAACTAACCACACATAGCGAATACTTTGATTTTAGGGTTAAATGTTCATCGAAATTATTGATTGATAGAGATTTCGCATGAATATTTTATACTTTATTTAGCCTTTATAGTTCTACAATAAAATGTTTTCAAATTTTGGTAGGCATGCATTTCGTAATATTTTTGAAGTCTTAAGCGTTTATATTCATTGTGTTACTAATTTACGATCACTTAAGATAAAATTTGAATTAATAATATAATAATTGAATAAATAATCCAATAACAGGCTTATTTAATTAAATGTTAGGATATAAAGTAGAATATTTTAGCATTAAAATTAATTTAGAACTAAAAATTTATAAACGTTTATTTGGTTTGGGAAATAGGTGGAATGATACAAGGTCTTTTATATTTGCAAGGCAAACAAGTTCAACAGTGCCTAATTCTTTCCTATATTCACGACTTTGCTGCGGTTATCTAACTCTACTACCTTCTCTTTTGATACAACAGATGGCGTTATCTTATTAACATCAAGGTATGCTTCCCATGATTCTACTTGGGAATTATTATTTGATTATTTCTACGAGAGCGTTGAGCATTTTTGTATTCTTTTTTTCTTGTGTAGAACTTAGAAAATTCTTAAATAAATGTTTCTGAAACTCGTCTATAATGAAGTTGTAAAGAGTGTCGTCCTTCCACACACTGAAATTTTTTTCCCGGTATGATTAAGCACAAATATGCCTAATTCTTAACAACAAATTTCACCGGTATAATAATTTGAATGGTCTGTATAAGAAATATGGTTGCGAAGTTACAGAATAACAAAAACAGTTTGCAATTAGAAGATGGATTACCTAAAATGTTACGTTTTATGAATGCTTCAAAGAAAAGTTTGTTTATTCAATAAAGCTGATATTAATGCTATCAAAATAACAATAATTTAATGTCTCTCTCGTAAATTTAATGTTTTATTTAAAAAAGCCATTATTTTATGCCAAAGAATATTTTATTTAGAAAATCACAAATATCAAATAATAAGATGATTTGATTTTAAATATCAAATATTATAATCTTATAAATATCACATTATAAGATTATTATCACGTATAAGAGATTAAAATGAAATTAAACATCGACAATATTTTTAGCAAAAGAGCCGATCATTAAGTACAGTTAATATTATCAATGTTTGAAAAATTATCGTGAATAAAAAATGCTATGGCTTCATGATGCAGGAGAATCTTGTTTGTGGGAATCAAGCATTGCTACAAAATATTTTAGTGACAATGGAGAGGCAAAATGGCATTTGAAACTTACTTGGCCTTTTTCTTGAGAACTTTCTGAGCCTCTGGGTAATTTTTTAGTGCTTCCCACAGGTCATCTTTGCTGAGGACGAAAAGATTTGAAAATCCTTTGCTTCGAACATCTGCAGTGCGGCGGTTGCAACCAGGAATTCCTAACAAACTGAAATATTAGATAAAAATTTGTGTCAAAATAGTTATAGCCATTGATATAAGGCTTTGTGGATTAACGTTATGGCAT
>JAPMOQ010008662.1:276943-316922 GCA_026543055.1 Argiope trifasciata | reverse complement strand
GACTGCCCATCAAGATATTAGATTTTAAGTTTGCAGTGTTTTTATTTATTCATTGGGAAGTGTCCCGATACTTTTTTGAGCTTGAGTTTTCATTTGACTTCTTCTAATTTCAATTATAACCATAATTACATTAATATGATTATTTGGTTTGAATTATTATGATTAGTAAACATCAAAATACAATTTATTTCTTTGTTTTGGTTTCATTTGTACATTTAAGTAAAATATTATGATAAAAATCAGTGAATTTATATTGTGTATCAATACTGTTTTGACTGACTGTATGCAACTCAATGTCACTAAAGTGGCACCAGAGGAATGATTGGATTAAAATAAAAACAAATCGATGAAAAATGCAATGAAAAATAATTACCTGTCCAACTAAAAATGCAAAGATGAAAACTCCCATCAACCACGATATTGTCATGAAAATGTATTCGATTTCGTTTTCAGGTTTCGGATTTTTACCGATGGAGGTTGCAGTTTTGGTAGCGAAGTAAAAACAGCGAATGTAGCTGGAAGAAAAAAAATGCGTCTTAATACAAGAAAAAATTGTTTTTTTCTCTACTGATTTATCGAAGAAATTGGTAACTTTTGATGATAGAGTGCCTAAGAATTTTGTTATATTTTAACCCCTTTTACTTATTTATTTTCTTTACTATGAAATTAGATGACATCTTTAATTTTGGGGTTTTGTAGCTTTCATTCAATTGAGAATTCATATAGAACACTTCAAATATTTACTTATTCTATATAAATTTTTGTATTGAATTATGAAAAGTATGAATAACTCAATTGCTGTCTATAAATGTAAAAATGAGATAAATAAATGCACGCATGGAGTACGGGCAAACCATTTAAGGGATTAAAACAAAACGTCGAAACAAAAAAATACACAGCATCAAAATTTTTTTACAAAATTTGGATTTTGATGTTAGGAAGTAAAAACGTTTGATGTTAAGAGCAAAGAGCTCATCTCTAGACATTTTATTTAGGACTATAAAAATATCATGAATTCGCAGCTATATTTGCAGCATTTATCTATTTTATATGTAAATAGGGAAAAGCAAAATAAATTTACATCATACCGTTTTTATATTTAATCTTTTAAGAGGTTTTAAGACCATTAGTTCTAATTAATAATAAATTAATTGTCACTTTAAATATTCTTGATGAGTGACATATATAATCTCAGCACTTGGTGTACATATGAAAAAATTTCTTGTACTTTCCACTCAAGAATTTGACAACATATAATGTCTAGAATTCGGAAAACGCTATGAAAGAAACGTGGAGTTTTAGGTTCATATTGATTTTTTTATAATAAATTTCAACTTAAGTGAAAAACAAAGTCAAGAGAAGACAAATTAAAGACTTTTTAAGGTGAGATACTTTGTGACATTGATTTAAATATTTTATGCAATAACATGTTGACAAATTAAAGACTTTTTAAGGCGAGATACTTTGTGACATTGATTTAAATATTTTATGCAATAACATGTTGACAAATTAAAGACTTTTTAAGGTGAGATACTTTGTGACATTGATTTAAATATTTTATGCAATAACATGTTGACAAATTAACATTACATATTACTAGTTTTATTTAGTTTTTAGACTATTAGTCCCGGTTAGTAATAAATTATTTATTACTCTAAATATTCTGGATAAGTGACATATTTAATCTCAGCATTTGGTGCACGCATAAAAAAGTTCTTGGAATTTCCACTCAAGAATTTGACAATGTATAATAATGTCTAGAATTTAGCAAAAGCCGTGGAAGGAAATCGAAGTTTTCAGCTTCATACTGAAATCTTTTATGACAATAAATTCTAATTTAAGTAATAAGCTATTTCAAGAGAGGATAACTTAAATGTTGTTTGGTGTCAGATACTTAGTGACATTGATTTAAATATTTGATGCAATAACATGCTGGATTTTTTATATTATATATTAGTAGAAATCAAAATCCAGAAGTTATAAATGCAGTTAATATTCGTGTTAATATACATTCTATTTTAGAAGTTTTGATAATTAAAATTTTTAGAATGTAAAAAGATTTCAAATCCAATGTTTGGATTTTGAACCTTGATGATATGGGAATAATAGTTAACTGGAAAAAATATACCTGAATTCTACAAACTATGATGATATAAAGAGGTCAAACATCTGAAACTAGAAAATGGTAAGACAAAGACAATGGTAAAGGACATGATACATTTTAAAAAGTATGATTTTGAAACTGTGCTGTTAAGTATATAATAATACAATAAAAAACTACAGTATCAAAATTAAATCTTATCTAATTTTTCCATTCACAAGCTTCAAAAAGAAAGAGAAAGCATACGATATTCCAATTATTTTAAATAAAATTTAGGAGTTCAAACAGGAAACAAAATTAAGTCAAACAGTTAAAATAATTGCAAAAATTTTAAAAGTAAATTACTGTGCGTATATATCAAAAGAAACTATTTCTATGCAATAAAAGCAAAATTGGAAATATCTGAAAATATAAGCTTAACTTTAATATTGACAAAAGTACTTGAGTGATAGATGCGATTAAAAAGTAATATAAGTTTAATGTTTGGATTTTAAAAAATTGATCGAAGAAAAATTGTGCTTAAAGTAACTTGGAATATTTATTGAAATTATATTATATTGAAATTATTATTTTCAGAAACTAAAATCAATATCATTGAAGCTTAGTTTTTAGAATTTTAAGAAAAATAGTTTTTAGATAATAATAAATTCTGGAATTATGGTGGAAAAACTTTAAAATTTCATCCCTTTTTCATTTCCTTGAAGGAGACATAGCGACTATTTAATTCCTTAATTAACTGCTAGTGCTAAGAAACGTATTCTGTAAATTAAATTCTAATCCATCAGGGGGTGTAAAATTCCATTAATTCAAGCAAACAACCACGCAAACAAACAAACAAACATTCAACTTTTATAAATGATATAAAAAGATTTATTACATTTATGAAAGTATTGAAATATATTGTAAGTATGATTATAATTCCTGTTTGTTTGGAGGTTAAATTTATTTTTATTTATTTTACTTTGTAGTTTATATTTTTGATATACGATTTTTCCTCATTATTTCTGAAATTAAACCTTAACTGTAAATATTACAAATTTTCTAATTTTTTAAATTAAAACCATGCTTCCCACATGCACCAATTGAACATGGACAAATAAGCCGAATCTTCATACCTTGATCTTCAACAATGGAAGAAAATTCCAGGAAGTAGCAACAATGAAAATGATTTGAATTTCATAACAACAGCAACTTATGTCGTTGCAAAATATATAAAAAAAATCCATATTAAAAATTAAAGTAAAAGATAAGGCAACAGAATTGGTATAGCTGAAAAAAATAGATTCCTGAAAAGTATATTTTAAAATAATGTTGACATAATTTTTGTGCAACAATCTATTTTTAGAAGTTATAGCTGAAAAGAACAAAAAGTTCTCTTAATTTTCGTTGATATAAAATTCTAATAATTATAATATCTTTTCCAAGAAATAACTTTCCACCTTCCAAAATATATCTATGACAAATTTGAGAGCTATCTGTCTAACAGTTTTTAAATAACCAACAAATACACAGGCACATATACATTCTCTTTTATTATTGGTCGTGACTTGCCACCTTAGGCGATCAATTGTTCATTAATTTTAGTAATACTTTTAATCTAGCTATGTTAACTAGTTTTATGGAATATATCTTAACCAATAAAAATACCCAGGACAATTTTCAATTAAGCTTGAACAATAAATATATAACATTTTAACTAATTAATAATGTCTGACAATTTTTGAAATTGGACCTTTTGTTATGGATGGAGAGGCGATATAAGCATTTGAATTTAAAATAATTCTCGAAATTTCAGAATTGTGGGTGGGAGGTGATTATTGATAATATATCGGAGGAATTAATAACTTTCATATGAAATGAAAGTTTAAAATCAGTGGTTATGGTCGAAGAACTGTTTCAAGGTATTCTGACTCTGAGAATGCATTGTGAAGTAGCAATTTTGTAATTTCATTCTACAATGGAAGGTGGTAGAGGGCCGACGAGCAATGATAATATATCCAGGGGGTATGAACTTTTATATTTAAAAACTGGGGAAATCAGATCAGTGCTTAATACTGGGGGATGGTCTATCTCATTTTCATGATTATTTTAAATGCATAGTTCCGGGAAAAGATTTTTTTCTACTTTTTAGTATTAATAAAAAGGAGCCTTTAAAAACATTTATATTTTTACCATTTTAAAGTTAAGTTACAATTACAGATATTTATTTCTTCTCATTTAAAAATGTAAAGAAATAACATTCAAAAACATATTGTTTTTAGGGAAACTCTTGGTAAAAAAAGAGATTAATCTTACGCATTTCCATCTCCTTGAAACACCCATTTGTTCGATCCTATTCCTTCCCAAGTAGACATGGCGTAGTATGCGCATGCGTTCAAATGGATGAGGTACATCATGTACATTAAAGTACGAATGATTCTGAGATAAAAATAAATATTTATGATTAACTATCAGAGAAATAAGCATATTTTTAGACTGAGGTCTTACTTTTATCTTTTATATATACTAATAACTGATTGAATTCAGTAATAATTGAATGAATTTTTTTCATGCTTTGAAACAAATTTAACATTGGTCTTTTAGAGAATAAACAAGTCTACTAATTGTCTCTCTTTTACAATAAATAAAAAATAAATTCAAATATTAGAATCATTAGCCTTAAAATTCAAATATTATATCTAACAATAGTTCATAATATACCAAACAAAAATTTGAAATTATTATTTTTAAATAAATTTATAAGAGTTTCATTATATCGACAAATCAGACTTAAAAAAATTCTATTGATTAACATCTAAGTTAAATGTTACTTCACGATAGTATTTTGAAATTATTATAAATAATGCTGTACTATAATTGTAAAGATAAGTACAGAAATTATAGTATATTTAAAAAATTGTTCTGAACATATTACTTTCATGAATTCTTATCCTCTTAAAATTAAAATGTTAAATATTGGAAGAATAACTGAAATAATTTTTTAACATTATCAACATTTAAAAAAGAAAACTATGTAATGGTTAGAGCAGATTTTAACTGAATAATTACCTGATGACATATGGAGTTTTTGTGACTGCATCTACACGATTGAAAAATTCCCAAAATGTCTGCACCTGTGGAAGGACCAAATATTACATTTAGTTAGAAAATAGAATGAATATAAAATGTTTATAAAAATCTCCTTTTGGCACTTTTCCGTTATTTAGGCAGTAAATAAAACATAATTAGATTTGTTATAATAAAACGGCAAATTTAATAAAATAATAGAGGTTGCAATTCGTAAGAATGCCTTTTATTATTTTCATAGTTAGCCTTGATGTAACTCCTCATTACAATTACATTAAAATTAATAACAATGTAAAAATGAAATCTACGATATAAAATTTCAAGTTATTTGTCTTAATTAATTTAAATGCCATTTATGATAAACTATTTACCAATAAATTCTTAAACATATTGATTTATAGTGAATTTTTATGCTGAAAAAAATATTTTTTTAAACAGAAAATGCTACTTTCTAATTTCTGAGATCGTACAACAGTTTCATATGAGATTAATCTTTGAACAGGAGTCAAATCTTTTAATTTTTCCCATTTAAGAATGAATGAAGTTGTATTTCTTCACTGGGGAAAAGAGAAAAGGCTTTCATCAAAACTTATTAAGTGTTTTGAACACATTATAAAAATTAAATTATTTGATTTCTTCTGCAAAAAGACTACATACTATGAAAATAACAGTTGCTGTGTCATAGTTCACAGTTCAATCTTTTAAAAACGCATCTGCTGTCAAATAAGCATACATAATAATAATGCAATATTATTAAAAGTAGGTAAAAATGTATGCGATTAAAAGATGTTGATGAACATTGCCATTTATTCTTTATTCATTACCTATGCGATTTCAAGCTTCAGTTTTTGTTGCCTTCAATTGTTTAAAACTTCCTAACGAAAACAGGATCATGTTCTCACATGATAATATGCAAAATGAGCTATACACTGATATCATACAACATAATATGAGCTACTTCTTAGGAAGTTCGAAACGGAGCTTCTGTACTTGGCAAGCTCAATTGGGTGATGTTTCTCTAATTGGTAAGTGATATTTTGCTCCAATGTATGCATTTGGCGACAATTGCTGACGAAGTAACAGAAAAAATACCCTGATTAAAAAAGGACCAGAAGGGTTAAAAATTTAAAACCGTTTATAAGCAGTATTTTCATCGAAATTCAACCATAAATATTTTAATTTGAAACAAATAAGCGATAAATACGTTGACAGAGTTAGAAAAATGGTATATTATGAAATTATATTACTGCAAATAATACTGAATTTGATCCTAGTAATCAATGAAAATATATCTTTCAGAAGTTTCTAAGGTAGGAGGTATAAAATATCTACAGTGGCTCAAACAATTGAGAGTATACCTTACTTTAACTTGATAAATCTCATTTTCAATATAAATAACACATCATAAGATGTACAAACGTGTTTCTATTTTTACGCATAACAGATTATTTCATTTATAGTAAAAACAAAGAACAATCAATGAAATACTTCTAAACTGAAATGTTTCAGAAGCATTTTAAATAAACATATGCTAATTTTGCCTAAAAAAATTTAGAATACAGCTATGAAATTTTGTGGTATCTCGTATAGAAAGAAAGTGTTCGTATTTAGTTATATATATATATATTTTGACTTCTATAAGGGTCTTTACACGTCGGGTTTTGATTTGACCTATTTTTGGTTGCATTTGAAG
This sequence comes from Argiope trifasciata, assembly GCA_026543055.1. Taxonomy (NCBI): domain Eukaryota; kingdom Metazoa; phylum Arthropoda; class Arachnida; order Araneae; family Araneidae; genus Argiope; species Argiope trifasciata. The sequence goes on along the minus strand of JAPMOQ010008662.1, from coordinate 310,062 downwards.
AAATTTTACCCCATTCTTCTTGCAACACTTGCTTTAAATATATTCGTGTTCTAATTTTGTGTTTTTTAACCATTATTTCGGGAGTTGCCCACAGATATTCAATGGCATAGATGTCGGTTATAATGAAAAAGACATGCTTTGACGTTATGTGCAGTGTATTTGGAATTGTTGTCCTGCAGGAAAATGAAATTTCCATCTAAACCAAAATTTTCAGCACTTTACTTTAGACTGCTGCAGCCATGTGGTTCATCTAACTTGCAACAGATTTTTCTCAAATCACAGGCAGAGCGTAAGTGCTAAAACTGTGAGAAATGTAATTAGACATGCGGGATATAAAAGTCGAAATGTAGAGTGAAACCCTTTACCAGATTTCAAATTCAGAAAAAGCTTTTGAATTTTGCAAAAACTCATCATTTGAAGACCAATAACTTTTGGAAGAACGTTATATTCAAAAATGAAAGAAAACTCATCATTTTTGGCAGTGATAGATGTTGCACAGTATGGTGAAAGCCTAATATTGCTTTGGATCCAAAAAAGATGTCTTACAGTTAAATATGGTATTGACTCCATCATGATTTGGAATTGTATGGCTTCATCTAGGGTAAAAAATTTAGTTTCTTATAGATGACATTATAAACCATATGTTTACTTGGATATATTTTTCAGCAATCTAAGGCTAAAAATTTGGGTTTAGATGGAAATTTCATTTTTTAGTAGGATTACAACCTCAAACAAAATGCACGTAATGCCAAAATGTGGTATCTTTTTGTTGTAAAAAGCAATTACACATACCACCACAACACCCCGATGTCAATGTCATTGAATATCTGTGGGCCATACATGAAACAGTGCTCCAAAAACATAAAATTTGAAACAAAACCCATTTATAAAAAATATTGCAAGAAGAATAGGGTAAAATATCTTCAGATACCATCAAAAATTGGTTGAATTAGTACCACGACGTTTATGTGTCATTATAAGAGCCAAAATATATTCAAATAAATATTTATATTTTCTTTCTATATGAGATATCACAAAAACATCATTGGTGTATTTTCAATATTTCATTGGTGTATAAAATACTTCTGAAACTTTTAAATAATTTTTTTTCATAGATTATCTTTGTTTTTACTATAAATTAAACCATTTGTTATGTGTAAAATTACAAACGTGTTTGCGGTAAAAATAAAAATATGTCTTCTCGGTAATGTGTTATTTATAATGAAAGTTATATTTATCAAGTAAAAGTAAGGTGTACTCTCAATTGATTGAGTCACTGTGCATAAAATTAGATTTTGTTTATTTAATTTTTGTTTGTATTTGTATTTGGTATATGTCATATAAGTATTTCACTATTTTATTATTTTTACAAAACCTAATGTCTGAATAATTTGCATAATTAAATTATAATGAAATGTAAATACATAATTGAAATCATACCTTTAGAATTCTTGGTAAGCGAAACAGAGGATTGAGACCGTAAACAAAATACAATAGGTCCAGTGGAAGCAAGGACAAAATATCCAACTACAAAATAAAATTTTTCTAAATAATTCCAAATTGAAAATTAAGGATTCAACTATTATTCTACATATACTAATAAATGGAATTAAAGCAATCATGAAATAATAAAGAAACATATTAAATATTGTCTAAAACTACAGATCTAAATTTTTTTACCCTTTATCAATAAATGTCCATTGTAGAAACAATTTTAATGCGTATTCTTAACAGAATTTTATTATTCGTTTTGAAAAATTAAGCAAGCTAAAATCCTTATTTAATCAAAAAGATTTATTTTCAGGCGATTTTTCTGAAAACAAATACTGAGTGGTAAAAATTGTTTATGTGAGACAAGCAAATATTTTACAACAATTTGCAAACGAATTTTATTATGTATGGGATTTAAATGTAAAATTTCCAATAATTCTTAATCATAATTATAAATACAGTTTCTGTATGGAAAAATAAAAAAATACTCTGAAAATAAGTCGTCATACCATATTTGTTTGGAAACTAATCTATATAAAACTAGATCTAATTTTCAGGGATATATGATCCTCCGTTAGAAAAAGCTTTCAAAATTATCATTTGGAATCTATTGATACGAAAAAAAGTGACCAAAAAGAAAATAGACCTTAATAGACCAAAATAAATCTTACCTTAAATTCACGCTTTCTGAAATAATTAGCTTTAGTTTGTTTATAGTCTTCCTGCAAAAGAATCAACACATTAATAAAAATTTAGGAAAATTATCAAGTTTTTTGAAGTGTTCTCATTTATGTTTATAGATAGTTTTTTTTTAAAATTCTTGAAATTGCTGTACAGACATTTTTATTAACAATCTCTTATACTAAAAAGTCCAATTTACACGCCTAAAAAAGTTTAAATGGAAGGTTAAAATGATGATAATATTTATAAATCAAAGGTTTTATACCAAATATTCAGGACTGCTTCTTAACTTATCTTTCTTAAGAGGAAAAAGTGGATGCAAGAAGGTCTCGTGAGATTTCAAAGGATTAACTTTACATCACATACTATTTTTGGTATACTTAGGTGGAGTGAAATCAAACGTATGTAGCATATAAAACACAGACAGGAATTCCACTTGTGATAAATCTCATTTTTGTTACTGTAATGAAATTTACCAATATAAAATATCCATGTATAATCTTAGTTTTACAAATAGTGTAAGAGTACAGCAATTTAGTGTAGCTTCACATGATACCGAAACAGTGAATTGAGATATAAATTCATATCGTATTTGCTGTTAGCTAATCATATCTGTGAAGATTTGCTAACATAGCTTTTTCTTGGCCATATTTCAAATTCAAGGTCCTCTATCTCATCCATTTTCAAAATATCTTCTTATCTTAATCTTATACAATATTTCTTCAATAATCTTTTTCTTTTTTTAATTTCATCATTAGATATATAGTTGCGGTTCGTTAAAGTCGAATTTAATCCAAAAGATGAATTCTGACAGATTTTTTAGTGAGACAATGATTTTCGAAAGCGTTTTCGACGATTCCCTTGTAATACAAAAAGTTCCATTCAGATTTTATTATAATTTTTAATGCATATTCAAAAGAGGTAAAAAGTCCAAAGAAAAAATTTTTAAGGATAGTTTCAGATATACACAAATAAATTATTTTTACTGAGAGTCATGCGTTTCCAAAAGAGCACACAACCACTAGAAGAGTTGTGAGAGCCACATGAAGAAAAATGGGAAATAATAGATGCTGGAGAAATTTTAGGCCAATGCTTTCTTGGTATTAACACTGGGATCTGTTCTTTTAAGAATACTGACAGGTTTTCGTGCCGAGCAATGTTAGCAGCAAATTTAGGCTGAATAATACACCAGTCAAAATATTGATTCTAAAGTTTTGTTGTTTATCCTGTTTATTTGATGCTTGTGATGTTTTTATATTTCTACTCGGTTGTTTGTTACTTGTGTTAATAAGAGATAGTTTGTTACTTGATCAAGGGTTTACCCATGACTTCGTGATTTTTATATTTCCAAGCCCCATTTTATATAAAATACGAAGATTTAGCCAAAGAAGTTGCGTTTCCTGACGATGATTTTCAGATTATGACATAAGCAAGTTCCAATGACACATAAAATGTAAGATTTTCACTTCGATGGCTGCATTCCGAGGTTTTCTTGCAGATTTTCATATTATGGAAAGATCGCCAAGTTCAATTAAAATGCTAAAATTTTGGCAAGATAGTTGGCGAAGGTTTGAAATTTTTAATTATTTACAGCAGAAGCTTTAAAACTAAACAAGCTTGGTTAGTTTTTATATTCATTAAACACTTTTTTTCAAAATAAAGCCTCTTCCATGAGGAAATGTCTGGAGTGAGAAACACAGTCTGCGTTACAGCCTATTGTATAAGTATCGTGGCTATAACTCTAGTATATTGAATTTATGATTTTATGTTTCTACTCAAACGTAATTCTTATATGAATAAATATGTTATTGAAGTTTTTTTCATGAATTTCGATCTATCTTATATAATTCCCTTAATTTATCACCAGTTTTATAATGTACATGCATCTTTTCTTAAATGAGGGACATTTTCTGCGTTTATTTTTCTTGAAGGCCATCATTCTGTTCAACAGTAGCATGATAGATGGTTTTATTAACGTGAATAGTAAATATAATTCGCAAAGGAATTCGCATTGTGGCGGGTGAACTCAATCTAAGGCATAAAAAAAAATTAAATACAGAAAAAAACTTTCTTAACTATTTTTGTATTGGAGTAATAGCTCTTGTTGCTACATCCCTCACTGTTTATATTCAAGTTAATAGTTTTGTATTGAAGAACCCTTTCACTTTGAACAATTTTTTTAACATTTTTTTTATGATACTAATATGGAATTGTTTGATAGTTAATAACGAAGTCTTAAAGAATATTTTACTTTTGATGTTTAAAATTAAGAATCTTTAACTTACCACCCAAAATCCATTGTGCAAAAACTGTAGCCTCACTTTGAACAAAGCGATGTCAAAGACATAAATGATGTCTGCGATGTAGTCGAAGGTGAGATAGATGGGTATGGTGTCGGGAGTTTGATATGGAAATACTGCTCGGAAAATGATGGACCAAGCGTTATAAGCGTAACTCACCATTACGAAGAATAACCAAATGATGTATAGTTTACCTGAAATCAAATGGTTAAATTTTTAATGAAAATAAATCTTATTCATATATCACATTAACAGCAATATTATTATTTTACTTCATATAAGGCATATTTAATTTGGAAACTCGAATTTCAGTTTCCTGTGTAACTTTTAGCAAAACAATAAAAAAAACCCAATTTATTTTTCAGAAGATTTTATAACTATTTTTATAATAAGAATATTATATATGAATATTACTGAAATTATAATTTGACTGAAAATAAAGAGACCGTTTTATCTACTGATTGTGTTTGGAATATGGCTTGCTTAAATATTGCTACAAAATTTGTAAAATATATTCAAATCGATTTAAATTTTCCCCACATTATTAATTTTCCTGCTATTTGTTTTAAATTTCTCTTTTTGATGATCGTAAATTATGTGATGTTTTATATCCTTTTTCAATAATAAAGCGAATTCTTGTGGAGAATTTATTAAACCAAGGCCAAATCAGAACTAATGGGGGATTTTGGATCCAATTTTGAGACCAAAGGAATATATTAAATATCAGAAAATACTAAGATAATGATTTTTGAGGACTATTATAGCAAATTATTCATCATCACGATATTTGATATCAATACTGGAATGGAACTAATGATAATGTTTGTATGATATAAACAATTGCTGGATGAAATGAAAATTCGAAACGCGATCTAAAATTGAGTTTGGAATTCAGTAATTTAGTAATTATATTTTAAATCTTCTGATTATGTATCCTTACGTTGTGGTTGAATGTAGATTGTTAAGATCAATGCAGGAGGCAATATGTCGTATGTTTTAGGAACATTTTTTTAATATTCACATCCACATCGATCTAACACAATAACATTCACATGTGCAGATTAACAGAACGACATATCCTCTCTTATAATTACAGTCACAATGCATCGTGGAATGCGTATATAAGCAGGCATCGCCATCTGTAATTCAAAAGAGAAGATAAGAGTAACGCAACTACTACAACATATTTTTTGACATCCACTGGGGGGGGGGAGGCACCTCAGAAATGAGGGTGCGAAGCTTCAGGCATGGCGATTTGTTTTCTCCATCCAGGTGGATACTGAAAAGAGGGATCGCCTACCTTCTTCCGCTGGCAGTATGTGTTTCTTATCAGAAGGGTTATACCGTGGCCGGTGATGTCCCTTAGCACACAACCATAATTCCCATCAATGCTGCTGTCACGGCAGTTGGGTCAATCAGATTTATCCAATGGCCATCGGGAGACTCGGAGTAGCCGGTTAAGGTTAAGGTTCGGTTACATGTCTTTTAGGGGTGATAGAATAGGGAGATGAGAAGTTATTTTATAAGTAAGAAGGATTCCGCTTGCTCTGTCAGTATAATAAGCATGTTGAGGATGGTTATTATTCCTTTAGGATTTAATAGGATGCACTTCATTGTGTCGGTTTGATTCATGAAATTCTCGCAATAGTATCCACATTGCATGCTTCTTAGTATTCTTATTACAGATTTGTGAGGTGTTCTTCCAGTAGGCTTATCGAATGTCTTATTGAATGGGTGATATTTTCTGCCTGGTTGTTTGGTTATTTGTAAAAATATGTACTAATTGTTTATGGCCAGTCTTCGCAGAATTGGTTTATTTTCTCACAATCATCGCGCTTGTGCTGATTAAAAGATCCAGACTATTATGTCAGACCTCATTTTACCAACTACACCATATGAAATTTATCGATATGTTGACAAAATATTGTTTAAAATACCAAGATTTGAGGCTGAAATAATAAAGATTATGAGGCTTCTAAAAGAACGGTTGTATCAAAACAGCATCGAATAAGATTGCCTTTAAATGCTTTCAATTCCTTCTAAAGACATACATTAGGAATTTTTCAATGTATTTTGTTATGTTAATTTCATTTTTTCCCCTATTTATATCTCCTATTTATTTCCCTATTTATATCTTTTCCCTATTTAACAAATTCTATTAAAACTTAACAACCTTTCTCTGCACTACATTATTATGTTACATCATGCTATGCTATGTTATCTCTCCTACAGAATATTAGGGAATGGAGATTACAGGCTTGACGCCCAGGCTCTCCTTCCAAATACAACTATTTGCTGGTCTATTTATATCTCAGATTCCTTTTTATATCTAGAGGATATTATGTAACTTATCCAAAAACTTTATCCTGTAGTTTAATCATAATAATAATTTACTTATTATTTATAAAAAAGAGAATAAAAATTCTATCTCCATTTATAAAATGAAGGAATTTTTTTCACGTTTTCAAACTAGCTATTTTTTTGATTAAATTTGATTTATAAAATTCAAACGAATTTGTTAATTAGTGAGACTACATTTCAGAGAATTGCATGATGAAAGTTCAAAGTTTCAAGAAAGTCAACAGAAGCTCACTTTGAGGGTCGATGATATTGGGGAAGGTGGGAAGGAGCTTCTTCTTGATGCTGCAGCAGAAGAAGCTGATGGTCTGGCTCCAGCTGTCGATGGAGGATTTCTCTTCCTCGATCAGCGATTGCAGCCTGGGTCTTGATTGCTGGATGGGGCTGTCGGGGTCATTGTCGCTGGAGGACTCAAGAGGAGGTGCTGAGTAGAGGTTAAAATGTAAGCAAGATAATGCAAGTGGCAGTTTCTAAAGATGCACTTTTTAAAATTAGAGATAGAAACTAATTTTTTCCATCAAAAATTATAAGGTTAACCCCCCCCCCCCCCCCAAAAAAACAAAAAAAAAATCAACCAAAATACCCACGAGGTATCGATAGAAACACTCTGCCGAAATTTGAATTTTATTACATTTATGGGATGTAATTATTATGCCATATTTTAATATTAAGTGGGGTAAGGAACCATTTTCAATCATTCCTTTTTTATTATTTAATATATTTTCAGTTCAGTTCTATTAACGTCCCGTTTTGAAGCAACACTGGGGCTGTGTTAGACGGACCTCGTAATTCTGAGCCGTGGTCAGACGACGAGGTCGACACCTGATCTGGCACTCCCCTCTCCAAACTTCCACACCACACCAGCGGGAGGGTGTTTGGCCCCAACGGATTCAACGTGCTTCCGACAAGCTTTTAGCGAATGGAGAATAAAAACCAAACTTCATCCATTAAGAAAATAAATATTTAATTAATAATTACTAAAGCATTTTACATATTTGATGAAATAATATGAATACATATTAATGCTTCACTAAACTCGAAGTTTAAACAGCAGCAAAATTAAATAGGAAAGGAGATAACATTTTCCAAGTTCCGTTAGCCAGTTATTCCAAAATAATAATAATCACTTCCTGTTGCCAACGCCAAAAGTAGAATGTACTTGAATTGTAAGAACTCCTGTTGCCAACGCCACAAGCTCATAAGGTGGTTCTTTGGTGGACTCGGGGCTTGAACCTGCAATCCACCGGTTTTGATGCCGAGACTTCAGCACTAGACCACCACGATCCCTTAACATGTTTTAGAGTTCATAAATTTTATAATTTGTTATGATAAATAGCATGAAATGTAGTAATAATTTTTTTCTCAATTTCATTATAAGATGAAGCTACATGTTAGAATAAAAATTAAGTTAAGTTAATTAATTATCTGAAAATTAAGTTCCTAAATATTGAAATAGTGTTTATTACTTAAGTTTTAATAGAGTAATTAGCTAATAGAAATTTGAACTTATCAGGTGGTACATACAAAAACTAACTTTGAAATTCGAAAACAGACATGAAACAAATTCAAATAACTAAATCTCGTTCGACATTAAACTAACAGACGCAAGTTTCACACATTTAAAAAAGTTTTTGAAAACATTTTATTTGGTTAAGAAATGGATTAGATTATCGTGTTGTGTATATTCAGATAATAATAAAAAAAACACTGTAAAATGGAGTACTATGTGGTTACAATAGAAATGAAATTTATTTACATAACTTAACTTTATAAATTGGCATCACATTTTTTTATATTATTTCAATAATCCCTGTTTAAGAAGTCAAAAGTAACAAGGTTACATTTTCTGATATCCTTTGTCTAATTCTACAATTATGTTAATTTTTTTTCGTATGCCATGCATTAAAATACTATAATAAATAGGCAAAGTTAACCATCTTTATTTGCGAAGTTATGATCCTTGTCTAGGGTATTTTTTTGATTAAAATTTTTAAAATGAAAATGGACAATTTGGAAACGAAAGTTTTATTCAAGCACATAATAATAGCTTTCCATGAATATCATAAATAGCAGAATTGTTCAAGAAGATTGAGTCTCAATACTATACGATATCATCATGACAGAACTTTTTATTAAAAGATTAGGCTCCAATGTGTATTTAAATTTCTCATCTGAGAAGATTTAACCACATTCACACGTGTGAATAAAACTCCATGTCATTTGGCTCATTTGTTATAAGTATTTTAAAAGAATTTTCTACTCTACTTTAAAGTTGATTTTATCCAACAAGAATATTAATTGACTTTTGAAGAACATATTTTCCAGTTTTCATTAAAACAATGAGAGCCGTTCGCCTTTAATGCTAAAAAAGCGTGTTCACATAAGTTTAGAGTTTTAAGATTTATCATTTCAAAATTAGTAATATTTTATATTTACTTACTTCAAGAAAACAAGTAAATAATAATAAAGATAAATTCCATCCCATTAATCACTAAGCCTCTTTTTCTTTTTTCAAAGATCTCAGCATGTTATGACACACGGATCATCAGACAACATCGGACTATGACTTATCCCCTCCCCCTAATAAAAACAGAAAGAAAAAAAAATCCCAACCCTTCATTATTCGGTGCTAGGAGTTATGAACGATGGAATGCTTACAAGGGGAGGGCGTAGGAGGCTGTACCAGTTTTTCTTTGGCCTTCTCCGCTCTGTATTGAAATGCCTGCACAATGCCTTGGATTTTTCTGGCAATGAAGGCAGTACGTTCCGCTTCCATCCTGGAAGAAAATAGAACAAGTTAAAATGAATTCGACTTAACAACAAATTTTGGAGTATTATTGAAGGTGGGAGAAAAAATATAAGGAAGAGGAATGTAAAGATATTTGTCTGGAGGATAATGGGTTAACTTAGAACTTGGTGCAGAAGCAATAGATGGAGAAAGAAGTTAATCGGAATAGTTTAATTTAGTTTGGTTAACTAAAAACATTCACCTTTAAAACATAACAAGGCGGTATATATAAAAAATGCCCCAAATTATGGCAAGGTTTGAATGTACGACCTTTCTTGCAGTTAAGTTATCGCAATCCTATTAAAAAATCATTTGACAACTGATAGTTGAGGGTAGTAAAAATGAAGTGCTACATGATAGAGCAACGTGTTAAGGTAAAATTTGAATAAAATAAAATTACTGTTTTTTTCTTTAAATTGTTATATTTTTATTGAATCGGAAAATACACACGACAAGGGTATATATGAAATAACAAATAGCCCAAATGGCCTCAACGGCTTTACTGGTACATACACACTCGTTTGTCGAAATTGTAATAACCATTTTGCATAAATGTGATTGCATTTTGTCAACGCAGTATTAAATCTTCTCACGCGTGCTGGTGGGTTTATTGGCATACATCTTTGATTTCAAATAACCTCATAAAAAGAAACCAAAAGGAGTTAAACTACACGATCTAGAGAACCAGTTTTCAACCTTTCGAACTTTCATTCGCTCCATATTTACTAATTCTAAACTACCTGCTACTAAATGTTTTTTTAATAGGATTGCCAACACTTTACTGCAAGAATGGTGAAAAATTGAAATCTTGCGTTAATTTTGAGACACCCTTTATAAAGCATAGGAATATAGTCGAGAGTAATTTACCTATCATTATAATAATATATGGAAATGATTCTATATAATCCTTGTATCATAGATAATTATATTCAGTCTCCTAATAATATAGTGGAGCATTAATAGTCGTCATTTCGATGTAATAATTCTCTAGCGCAATGTGATTATCACGGAACTATGATTCATCCTTAAATCAACATGTATCTCATCTTACTTCTATCCAAATTGTTACGTGTTTATAAAAAAATAAAATATTTTAAACAAGAATTTGGAGTGTTTCATGTGCATTAAATTATTCATTTTATACAAATTAATAACTTGATGCATTACTTTATTATTAATTTGTACAAAGATGAAGTATCTTCCTTAAACATGTTGTGTAATATGAGTTCAAGTTATGATATCTTAATTATAGAAGTAGATTATTAAAAATAGATTATTCTAAGGACTGAAATGAAAGTACCAGGCCATAAAATTTAAATAAACTTTTGTTTAGGTCAATTGGATCAATGGTGAAATTTGAAGTAATTTAAATGGCAATTTGCATTCTTGATCAGATTAAAAACTATGCAGATTATTCATTTTATACAAATTAATAACTTGTAGCATTACTTAATTAATAATTTGTACGAAGATGAATTGTCTTCTAGAAACATGTTGTGTAATATGAGTTCAAGTTATGATAACTTGATTATAGAAGTAGATTAATAAAAGCAGATTATTCCAAAGATTTGAAATGGAGGTTCAGGGTCATAAAATTCAAATTAACTTTTTTTAAAGTCAATTGAATCCATTCCGCAATTTGAAGTAAATTGCGAATTATTTTGAGTAGGGTTTTATAATATTGAGTGATGGCCGCAGAGTGATGGTGGCACTTTAGAGTTCATCCTCGAAGTCAGATTTAAAATACACAATGGATATTATGATGGAATTAGACTCCAAATTTAGGTCTTCCGATTAAAAAGCCAAGACAAAAAATAAAAGAGGCCATATCAGCACCTTTAAATAAAAGGGGCTATTTCAGTAAGTAATAGTGAGAATTTGATTATACAAATCAATTTTATTTAAGAGCTACACGTGGGCTCTTTTGGGGCAGTCGCTGTTATTTTTATCTTGATAAGATAGAGCGAGTGGAGTAATTTCATCCTGATTTTGAGAAATCTATTGGATTGAGATTGGTATATCGAGAATAGACTCTGGTTTTGAAAACATGAATTTTAACCAGAATAATGTGATACCAGAAATCAAGATATTGAAACCTTGGTTTTTTAGTATTCTACTAAACATTTTATAGTTGATCACTGATTATAAAATTGGATATACCATTGAATAGAATATATCTGCTATATGTCGATTTTAATCCAAATATTTAAATCTTGCAATCTTTAGCAGACTCAGTCTTTAAATCTATAATTCTTTTTATATGAATTCGTGTCTCTACAATTGGAACGTTATGGTTATTGAATGCATGTATCGCTTTTCAAATAAGTGATTTTCGTTTCCAATGAAAGATTCTTTCGAGGAATTTCTAATCTTTTGCCCCCACCAAATGTAGATAAAAATAAAAATGACAAACTTGAAGTTATTCTTGTAATTCATTTGAAAAAATTGTCTACGATTTCTGAAGATAGGTGCATAATAACAGACGAATGGAGTATAATATATTTTGTTTTTTAACTTCAGTTGGTGTATCTTTGTCTTTTCATCTATTTGTATGTTTTTATGTTTCAGAAATGCAAGATATTAAACTTGGAAAGTGAATCCCCTGATTCGGCATGGAGTGCTTTGATTTAAAACCCTGAAGTGGTTTGAAATAGATGCGTAAATAATGTCAAGGATTCCGCTCTCTAATATATATATAAAATGTATACACATGAATTTTTCTAATCTAAAATTTTAAATGGTAAGATCTTGTGCCAAATTTAATTAGTTTAACTTATTACGTCCCCATGCACATAGCTAGATATAGCTGAATATAGCTAGATATAGTTATTATTTGGGATAGAAAGAGAGGGACAGATTTATATCATGCATTTTTTCATCTAATTCTATTTAGTTATTCTTAGAGTGGCCTTTGAATTCATGACAATCTGAAATAAGGAGATTCCTCACTCTCAAAGGACTGTTTGAAAGCTAATAATTTTTAATGAATTATTTATGTAGGAGGAAGTTAAATGGAATTCGTTTTTGTAAATTAGATTAAAATTAAAATTTTAGAATTTATGGGTACCATCTGTTTTAATACTTCATCAAATTCCAGGATTTATTTCTAGTGTTAGATCTCACCAGCTTTGGCCTTCAGGGACATTGAGGGATTGCAGACTTTGGAGCTTGTCCTCGATAGACATGGTTGGGTCGTTGATGTTGTCCAGGTATTTCAGATCCTCCGGTTCCAAGGGGTGAATTCGTTTCTTGAGGGCTTCTTCGGTGATGGCTGGAAATAAAGAATAAGATTTTGAAAAAAAAATTGAAGTTATGATATTTGGAATAAATGTTGTTGCTAAAATATTTAAAACAGTTATTATTCATTAAAAATTAAATCTTTTAAATGAATAGAGGGCCGCGGTGGCCTGGTGGTAAAGTCTCGGCTTCGAAGCCGGAGGGTTTCAGGTTCGAGACTCGATTCCACCGAAGAGTCGTCGTGTGAGGGGGTCTGTTGCACGTTAAATCTGTCAGGCCAAACGTCCTCCCGCTGGTGTGGTGTGGAGAGGGGGGTGCCAGTTCAGGTGTCATCCTCGTCATCTGACCGTGGTTCAAAATTACGAGGTCCGTCCCAAAATAGCCCTCGTGTTGCTTTAAACGGGACGCTAATATAACTAAACTAAACTTTAAATGAATAGAAACCAGTTTTATAAGATATTTCTTTTTCTGAGATGTAACTAATATAAGAATTCTAAAGATAACCAAAAGATACTTTTCCATTTCACCGGAGCAAATCTCGCCAAGTACACTTTAAGAATATATATGCAATATCAAGGGAGGGATTTTTCAAAACTTTTTCGCATGCTCTCTAATAAACTTGTCATGTCAGAGAAATCCATACATGACATTAGCATACAAGTTACGAAATATTAACTTTTGGAGTGAATTTAGTAATTTTACCTAATCTATCGTGTCTCCCTTAGCGAGTTAATTGGCGATTAATTCTTGGAATAAGGTTAACAGTATTCAAAAATCTAATTAGTGCTTGAGACCAGTTTTTCACAATTGATTGAAACAAAGAGTTGACACAAAATTGCACTTGTTTCTTGTCGATGATGAATACATTCATGGAAAATAAATGATATAGAAAATAGAAGTATAAATAATATTTATTCTATTTTTTAACTTTAGATATAATAATTACATTATGCCTATAACCACCGCTACAGAGCAAACAATAAGTTGACTAAGTTTCATAACAATCAGTTGAATGGTACGGCAGCGCATAAGGTACGAACAAACAAAAATTCAATTTTAAATATTAGATTACTATAATTGTTCATCTGAAGGTACGACAAACGAAAATCAGTTTTTATAAATGAAATTATTCTAATTGTTCATAATTTGTTCTATAGTTCCCATTAACCAGTTATTCATAATAAAAATGTCAATTAGAATAAAGGAATATGTCAGAAGACAGACATTTAAAATTTACTGCAATAATTACTCAAAGAATACGTAGTTTCAAAGATACGGCAAAAACTTAAATCTATCTAAAAATTGAGATTAATATTTCAAAAAATGATGCTATAAGAATTAAAAACCAAAAAGGCAAAATTCAAAAATCACTGACATTAAAAATTATAGCACTTAATTTATAATTTTTTTTTAATCTTAATGGATCTTCTTTATCTTCCTGTGCTCACAACTAATTTTGACATTTTAAATTTGAAAAGCGGAAAGATAACGTTAATTAATGTCTTTAAATCTAATGTATCCCATTTCTTTCTAAGTTAAACTTCCATTTTCCGCATTTAGTGAAAACTTAATAATATCGTTGAATAAAAAAAACTAAGCTGTAGAAAATTACGTTAATTACTGGAAGTATCTACTGCACAAGAAAAGTAGAGATTGAAATGGTTCAGTGCTATAAAAGAACTGAAGAGTTTTAAATATTAATAATGAGCTTAAAAGCATACTTTCCAACTTGTAATGGAAAACCATCTCTCTTGAGTGCTCGTCTCTTAAATTCTTAAATTAAGCCAATTAGTTCTCTTTGTGTTTTGACGGATATGTTTTCAGTATGTCAGCATATTTAATAGAAATATTTGAACCGCTGTTTATCTTTTTAACTGAATGAACTAATTGGTTCAAATAAGTAATTTGATATTATTAGTAAAAAAATAAGTTTAATAAGGTAAACTAATGGCTGATGAGAAAATGTTTATATTTATAATGAAATTTATATTTATTTGAATCTAATTAAATTTTGCATCGTTTGGTTCCGATATAATCTATTATCTTATAGATGGTAATATTGAATGTTTTAGTACACATAACTGGAAAAGTATTTTCTTCATACTTCAATATTAATGATTTCTCTCAACCAAACATTTTCCAATATAAAATTGTGACAGGCATTATAGGTATACCACTTTAATAGTTTTAATCTTGTTCTGTTTATTATATATATGTACTTCTTTAATGGAATTTAATCCCTTGACGCCTCAGTGCCTTTAGAATAATTGTACATTTGCTCTATCTTTTAAATATGTGATTTTTCACTGTACTGTAAGTTCTCTTTTTCACACATCATATAAAACCATTCAATTAATTTTCTTAGAGACATTTAAGTTTCTTGTTTACTAAGTTTAGAGAAACTAAAATAATTATCAAATAATTCGAACCTTAGATTTCGACGAATATCCCCGAGTCAGCTTCCCTTCCTCCTCCCCCCAGAATGAACCCCCCCCCAATTTCAATATTATGTCTGTCTATCTGAGGCAAAGATAATTCAAAAATGCTTTGAGTTAGAGTGATAAAATTTTGTATTAGTCTTTAAATTAAATTTGTATATTACTAGCAAATTTTGAGCTAAATTCACTGAGGGAAAGTCTCTGTCCGGCTTTCAGAATATAAGTTAACAAAGAGAGCTAGATAAGTAAAATTAAGAGCACAAATTTAACATCTGAAGTGTAAATACTATTAAATTTGAAATCAAATTCATCAAGGGGTTGAATTACAGTAGCTCTGTGTTTTCACAAGCATGTAAATGAGATAACTGAAACCGCAAATGACTTCTATATGTGGAATTTAGTATATAAGTTTGTGATTGCAGTTGTAGTTCTATGCCGAACTCGGATTTCAGTCAGTCGGGCACAAAATGTCTAAAAAAGAAAAATAGTTTTGAGTGCCTCATGTTGAATGTTAGGGATAAGTCGTTGAAAAAAAAAATCGCCAAGGATCACACGACAGATTCAATAAAAATGCTAATTTCACGTCAAAGAACAATATTACGTAACTATTGTTCGCCGGTATTATGTAAGCCATCCGTGTCTTTGACCAAGGTCCACAATTCTATGTAATGGAAGGGGTAGAATGACAAAAAGGTTTCGGGAGAATTTTACTTAGCTTTCAATAAAGGAAGAACATCAGTAATTGATGAAAAAAAAAACGAATGAAGTGAATAAGTTTTATTTCAGCAATGAAAAAAAAATTGTCGAAAGCTATACAAAGAAATAAATTCAATAAGTTGGGAAAATTAAAAAAAAAGTTTTGTACCTTTAAAAAGACAATATTTTGAATTGTGAAAAAAGTGGTTTATTTTTTATAATTATGTAAATGTTTGAGGTAAAATTACAAAATTTCGTTTGACGTGATAGTTCGTTAAATAAATTTAATAAAATCTATTTTCACGAGAGCATTTGTATTATTCTACTAATGAAATTTTTTTTCTTATTTATTATCTTTAATTTTTATATTATAACGCATATCTGCAGAGGAAGCTAACCTAGCAGCTTAATAGACACAAAAATAGAAGAATAGATAAATTGAATTTTCATTTTAATTGAAATGAAATATTTAAACAATATATAATTTAGCCGTCAGGTAGTAAAAGCTAATGGATATATCCGTTGTTCGTGCTGAACAAGATATCGTTTGATTTAGTTTCTGCTGCCATTTTCTGCTACTATATTTGAAAAACATAATTTGAATGCTTATGTTCGATATGTTTTTAAATTAAATTAAAAAAGAATATAAAATAAAACTTTAGGGGCATTTTAGAGTTTTATAGCTGCATCATCTGGAGATATTATGAAATAAAAATAAATTAATGCGCCATCTCAAAGTTAAAAAAAATATTTTTTTAATAATATCAATTTAACTCTGCATTTTCAAAAACAGCTTAAAACTTAAAATAATATTTGTTTGCATAATTTTTAACAAAAGATTTCATTACTGTAAAGAAATTCAAATCGTTTTCATTGTTTCAGCAAATTTTTAATCCCGTGATTTTTTTGCATTATTGAAGCAAAAGAAGAAAAATATTTGTTTACTTTCGGTGTGCATATGTGGACGGTGTGTATATAAGGGTAATACTAATAAAAAAGTGTAAATGTGTGTGAATATTTTTCTGTATTAGTATTCTAAACCTCACTGGCATAAAATACTTTCTTTGCAATATAAAAGTGTGGTGTGGAGAGGGGGTGCCACTTCAGTTGTTGTCCTCGTCATCTGACCGTGGTTCAAAATTACGAGGCCCTCGTGTTGCTTTAAACGGGACGTTAATATAACTAAATTAAACTAAACTAAACTTGCAATATAAAAATAGACTATTACAAAGTTTTTACATAAACCTGTTCTTATGCACATAAATCTTGTAAGATATGAAAGATGTAAAGATATACAATAAATGTAGGATCTTTGAACCTTTATGATTAGTGATTAATTTTAATAATTATTTTGAATTAAATTTTACGAATTAATTGAATTTAAAAATCATTTACTTCTTTACTATTAATATTAACCACTTTACTTCTTATTTTACATTAATTATAATATTAGTTTAAAAAATCATTATTACTTCTTTTATTTAACACTTTTTACACTAGTCCCTTGAAAGATGGTATAAATGGTGCTTTACTGTATATTTCTCAAGGAAATATTAATATCGAATTATATACACAAGCTTTAATTGAAACTGAAACACAGCTGATGTTTCTAACGAAACAAATAGCCGTCGAGAATGCTTATTTCTAAATAAAGGACATGATTAAAAATAGGCATGCTTTTTTTTACAGCTGTAATGCGTAGACAAAATAATTTTGCTTAAGATGGTATCCAGGATCTTGAAGATTCATCAGTTTTATCGACTGCTTACAATCATTTAGTACTCCTGAGTATAGATAGATATAGATAGATAGATAATCATATTACTGCGGCATTTACAAGCGATGTTAAGATTTAAGTGCACGGTGTCTTACGATGAGTGTTGCTTACTTTTTCCTCCAATTAACAATAAGTTCGAAAATTAAAACGGAAAAGTTGCATTTGACATATATTACATAATTTTAGAATGATTCCAGTGATTTATGACTTTTCCACGATTTTACATGTTTTTTTTAAATTAAAAAATATTTTTTAAATCTACAAATACATTTTTTAACTTATATAAGTTTTAAAACTATTTAATACATACACAGATTTTTTTACTGTATTTAATAAAAAGGATTAATTTAAACTTGATAATTAATGAACAAATCTTCTATTAATAACTATATTTACCTTTATTATATACTATATTATATTATAATTTTTAGTATATTATTTTATCGATGGATATACGTCAATGAATGGCAAGAGTACAGTCCTAAACAATTCTTTTTGCCTGATAAATTTTGGCAGGCCACTATTAGAAAATGAATGCAATGATAAATTTGACCAAACGTTGCATTTTCATATGTTTTATTGATTGATTAAAATGTTAAATGATTTATTAGTAGCTAATGAAGAAGAAAAAAATTTATGACCTTTGTTGACAAACATTGATAGTTGCCAATTAGATACAAAAGTAATACAAATTTTTACCAGGTTTTTAGTTTAAGCTAAATGACTTTTTAATGAGTAGATGTCAATTTATTTAAGTGTTATGAGTAACTTTAACGGTACAAGGGAATAATTAACTAGTATTCTTATAAAGAGTTAATCAATTTATTTAAAATTAAAAGAAATATATATTTTTTGATATTATGATATTTTGATATTTGATATTCGATATTACTAATACCCTTTTAGATTAATTGTATTAAAGAAATTTAATTACTAGATTAAATCTTTTGAATATGAAGAACCTTCTATTAATAAGTATATTCTAAAAAGTTTCTTTTTGTATATAAATGTTTACTAAAACAAAATATATATAATTAATTAATATTTTAAAATCAAAATGTTTTTCAGATTCACATTTGTATATCAAAATTTATCAAATAATATCCAACCCATGTCATATCTGAAAGTCTTTTTAAGGCTTCTAATGGATTATAGTTTAAGGATCTATGTAATGTTTACAGTTGTAGGTACTTTTTTAAATATTGCAATATTTGTTTCGCTAATTTTGGAATGACAACAAATTTAAATAAGAGCATCGACTAAGAAAAAATGGAAAACAATTAAAAATATATAAAAATGTGACCAAATATAAATGCATACTTAATTTTTTTGCAGCGCTCTTTAATCAAAACAATGGCAATGCATATAATATTTAACTTTTGCAAACAGTAAAAAATGTTTAAATATTACTATTGATTAATAATATACAATAAGCGAAAAAAGGACATATTTTTTATTGACAATCAATATTTTTTATGGAAAATAATTGATCCCCAAAAATTAACACCATGCAGAGGTCAAAGAAGGCGTTTGACCTTTGTGTCATACCCTCACAAATTTGCCTGTAAAATTCAGGATACTTTTCAAAAAACCTCCCATAATATCAGAAATATACACGAGGATATATCTTACTTTTTGCAAGGATATCTAACATAAATATTTAATATTTTCTTTGGAAAATTCCGATTTGAATAAAAAAAAAGAAAAGCTCACCTATGTATTTCAGGAAATAAGAGGACAGGTAGTGGGCACTTTGACCAAAGGTGGACACACAGTGACTGATTGCACAGATCATTTCTAGTGACCGGAGGACAATGTAAATAAGTTGGCACTATTTTTTTTTTACTCCCCGTTTGTTCACTTACAAACTCTAGGGATCCTTTACGGATGTTGTCGGAGCCATTTTGTAGCCTTGCGCGATCGATTGGATACTGTAGCTGGAGTGTGTGTTGCGGCGGCAATGCCTCCGCGCTGGGGAAATAGTTCGTGGAATATTTTATGGACGGAAATAAAGAAGATTTTATTCCGCTACTTATAGAAGATGGGTTTGCAAACTTCATGGGAAAGGGTATTACTATAACAAATAGCTGTAAAGTTGCCCTAATTTACGAATCGTGAAAATGAGAATGCATTTTCCCCAATTATTCTTTTCTTTGAGAGCACCGTAAAACTGTTTTTTCATCACAATGATGACTAGTGACAGTGATTAATTTAATGACCATGAAATGATGTCACCTTGGTGACAAATATTTTCTCAATATCGTATTAATTTTTTTGCAAAAATAAAGTTATTTGTTATAATAAGATCACGAAAAAA
Source organism: Argiope trifasciata (assembly GCA_026543055.1). NCBI lineage: Eukaryota > Metazoa > Arthropoda > Arachnida > Araneae > Araneidae > Argiope > Argiope trifasciata. The sequence continues at coordinate 289,979 of JAPMOQ010008662.1, read as the reverse complement.
TTTCTCTCGTGCTATTTGTAAATTTTCAGTTTAGCTTTTAAGCACATAATATATTTTACTATTATTTATTGATACATATAGTCAACCAGAAAACTTTATTCAAGAAGTTCCAAAAATTATAACTTCAATCGATTCGAAAACGTTATAATACAGTTTTTTTATGTTGATATGACAAGTGAAAATGAATAGTTTAATGAAGAATGATGACACATTAAAAAAAAACGCTTTTTTTCAATGCCATATTAAATTTTTTTATGTGTGAAAATAAAGTTAATTACTATACTACGGTCACTGATAAATTAACTTATGTGATTTGTGAATTTGAATCTAAATTTTTAAGTATATAATATCCATTTACCGTTATTTATTGTCACATATTATCACTCAAAATTATTAGACAGAAACTAACAAATAATGTAATTTCAATCTATAGTTCAATCTATTCAATAACATTATAAAACAGTTATTTTGTGATTAGGATGTCTAGCGGCATTGATTAATTTATTGTCCATGAAATGATATTTTAATTTTTCAAAACCGTATTAAACTTTTTTGAGAAAATGATGTTATTTTTTGTAATTAGGTCACGAAAAAATTCTCTCGTCTTATTTGTAAATTTGCAGTTTAGTTTTTAAACATTTACTGTCATTTATCGTTATTTATTGTCATATATCGTCTAAAAAATTCCACGCTTTTTGGAAAATTCCAAAAATTTTAATCAACAATTTTGTAAAGAGGCTGATTAATTTTTAAACAGATAAAATTGTTGTGAACACTTATAGAAAGCTAATTTTAAATAAAAATAAAAATTTTCAAAAAATATGTCAAAAATAAAAATGTTACAACATCAATAATAACAAATAGGTTTTTGTTATATCGTACAGATAAAAATTAAAAAAAAAAATGTTAATGAAAATATTACGAAGCTAAAAAATAAAGAAAGAAAATAATCTACAAATCATGTACTGGTAGATAAATAATTGAAAGAAGTTTTGCTAAATAACAGTATTCTATATTTTGTGTAGAAAAAGAATATTTATTTGCAAACGATTATTTTTCTCTGCAACCAAATTCTGTTCTTGATGAAGAATTCTCATATTATGATTTTTAAATGTTAAATAAAAAATATTTTGAGCTCTGTTGTGGCATTTCCCGTGAGATGATGAATGTTGGTGAAAAAATAACCCGAAAGTGCTAAAATAAAGCTATCCAAAGGAAATAAAAATAATTTGATTGCATTTAAACGAAACCCAAGGCAGAGTTTGTCAAATTCAACTATTGGATCGATTTCCAAAACTATAATTTCATACGAATGTTAACGACTTCTAAATAATAATGTGTCAATAGTGAGCATTTACCATCTTCATTTCTCCGATAAATTAACTCCCTCCTCATCATTTAAAATTTTTTAGATCATAAAACGTTATTGAATTTCTAATAGCTATTATACAGATACAGAAATTCATTTTTTGATATTAATGTTTATGACCGTCAGATACCAGATACCACCAGATCTTATTAATGTTTTACAGTTTTTGCATGGCAGATATGCATGGTCTAAAATATATCTTGCTATTTTATAAAACCAAAGTTTTTGATTCTAAAATATTGTAATTAGGTTGCAACTAACTGAGATGCATTGCACGGAGGCATTTTTGCTTCTAAAATCTGGATGCAATAAATCAATCCGTTTTATATTTAATTTCAATTTAAAATTGAAACTGAATTAATTAAACTTATTTTTCTTAAGCGATGTAACAAAATAAAATTTGTTTCCTCAGACTGTCCATGAAATCGAATACGTTTACAATCCTCACTTCTTATCTGTTGCCGAATGGCTATTTATAAATTCTGTACGATTTTGCAATTACATTCGCGTTCCTTATAATTTTCCCCTGATTCGTGGTGACTTAATTTGGCAATATGCCAAATAAAGAAACAAAACTTTTCCTGAAGGAGTGTGTGATAAGTAAAAAAATATTTCAACTCATACTGAAAACAATTAATTAAAAATCAATCAATGAAAGTAGTTTTGTCATTCGGGTTTTAAATTAGATAGAAACATTCAAATAACATAAAAATCTGAAAAAAATGAATAAAAATAGAGTTCTGTATGCAGAAATTTTCAATGTTTTTCAGGAAAAGTGATTGATTTTTCAAAATTACTTAAAATCAATTCAATAAATAATGTTCAAAGAATTTAAAAAATGTAATAAAATCAAAATGCTTATTATTATTATTTTAGTTATAAACTCTAATTAAATACAATTATAGATTTTTTTTTCTAATTTGAGTTCTTATCTCAGTGGATTTTACGCAAAAGTAAAGAAATATATTTACTTTATCTTTTAAAGAATAAATACATAAATATAGTTTTTGCATTTGTAAACTTTTCGCTTCACAGCATAAAAGAATTCTAATTCTAATTCGATTATATTCTAAGGCTTTCTTTTATAGAAGAAAAGTAGCTGATATTTTGCCTTAATATGATTGAAAATTCTAGCGATAAATTCTTAATTTTTGTTATAAACTGTTATTCTCTGCATTTAGTTGAATAACGAATAATTACAAACTTAACTTTGATTAACTTTTAAAATAATTTAAAAAAGCAGACGATTAATTTCTAGCTCTTAATTTACACTTAAAAATTGTTTTCATGTATTCTTCTTTGAAAACGAGCCAGATCATTTATAGAAGTTTTCATTTTTCATTGAATGCATTAATAAAATTCATTTAATTCATTTGGAGAATAATTAATAAAAAAAAAATGAAAGTTTTTAATCATTATTGCTTCCAAATAGAGAGAAATGTTTGAAAAATTATCTCCAAAATTTGAAAAAATATTGAATATAGAATATCGAATATAATAATTTTAGTTTTTAAATTTAAAATAAAAAAATGGCCATTTAAATAAATTTTAAAAAATTAAAATATTACATCAGAAGTGCAAAACAATTTTTTTAAGATTTTCAATTGCTTTTTTTACTGGTACAACGTTTTTCCTACGATCATTGAAAGAAATTATGCAAAAAATTATACAAAACAACATGAAACTTAAAATAAAAATTTTTTATGCTTAATTTTAAAATTCCGTCTTCGTGATGTATTGATTGCTATTATTATAGTTGTGTAGTGAATTTCCCGGTTATAAGTGCGATATGTTTTTTTGGATATCACCAGCATACAAACAGGTGTACACACAAATATTTCATTTTAGAAGTGTAGTAAGAATTAACAAATAGAAAAAAATGCATAGCAATTAAAAAAATATAAAAACATTAAAATTTATTGTCTGTATTTTTAAGACATACCTGATGATCATAGAATTACTCATATAATTCATTATACGATTAATGATACTATATATCATATGATTCTTAAATTACATATTCGACAGAATATAATTCGATATCCATTTCGCTAAATTGTTATACTAAAAATTATAATTTATTGCATATATACATTTAAGATAATTCTTTATAAACTAAAATTTAATGGCTTAAAAGATATGACCACAGTTGAAAAAAAAGAAAGCAAAGTAAATCTGTAATTTTGTTTTCGACTATTTAACATCATTGGTATATAAATAATTAAATTAATTGGTTATTTTAGTAAGTAAGTTATAACAATTAACATAACAGGCAAAACCTAGTTGCCGAAGGTGGTATTTGAGATTTAAATAAAAAAAAAACAATATTCCTGACAAACAAACTGATAGCAGAAAATAGTTAAGTGTTATATTAATATATCTTAAAGATTTTAAATTTTTTTTCCAACGAAATGTTTTATTTTCAAAGAGGTAGTAATAACTGATTTAGAAACAGCTAACAAAAAGTATTAAATTTTTTTCATAGTTATTTAAAAAAACTTCTTCGTAAACAAATAAAACGTCAGCATCATATTGTTCATTAAAAACACGTTTACTTAACGTTACACGTTCATTAAAAACACGTTATAAAAAGTTCATGAATTTTGGCATTAATTAACGAATGTATTCTTGTTTTGTTTCAACAATAAAGTAATCTCTTGGTTCTGAAATTTTTTCAAAGGTAATCCTTAAAGCTTATCTTTCAGAGAAACAGTTTAACGAGCATCAAAGTACTAATTAGGACTCATTTTAGAACTCAACAGCTTCAACTTCTACTTCAAGTTTAATTTTCGAGATTACAATTTTTAACTTTTTAAAAACTGTTCTTGTTTACAACAATGTAACCGTAAACCTAACGTATCAACAGGAAAAAAATGCAAATTGTATGAAACCACGAAGATTTTAAGCAGATCTGCAAACGATTTAAAGATTTTTTTCCCGTTGTCAAAATAAGAAAAGTTTTTTTTATGGCTTAGAAATAACATTATGTTTTCGTTTAGTTGCAATCACATTAAAAAAAAGTCTTCGTTTTTGTTTTCTTTTTCTGAGAAAACTTAATCTCTTGAAACTTCTGTTCGATTATTAAGAACATTATAATTTTTCTTTCCTTGATTTCTAGATCTTAATTTTTGTTCATATTTTATCGAAGATTATTTTATTTTGTCTAAAGAATTATATTTTTTTTTGCGTTAAGTTTCCACTTGAAATAAAAAAAAAGAATTTTTTTTTCAGCATAAATGTTTATTTTGAAATCCTAAATCTTTTGAAAATTCACTTCAATTTTCAAAAATATTACACTTACTTTTTTTTCCAAAAGTGTACTTATGCTCTTATTTTATTGAAGATTATTTTATTTTACCTTCGAAATAATATTATTTAAGTTTTCTTTAGAAAGAAATTTTAATGCTAATTTTAAGAGAAAAATTTAATTTTAAAGCTTTAAATCTTTTCTAAACTCTGTTTTATTATTGACAGTGTTTGAGTTTTTCTTTTTTACATTTTACTGAACTTTGATTTTTTCTTATGTTATTTTAGAGTACTTCATTTTATTAATTTAATTCATTAAAGAATAGTGTATCTAAAATTTGATGGATGAATTAATGTTTGTGAAATTGTAAACATTTAATAAATATCTAAAATTAAATGCTAAAACAATAATAAAATCTATGAAAATACAGGAAAAAAATCTAATAATTTTAAATTGCAGCCGCAATCATGCTTACATGAATAAAAAATGTTTTATAATGAATTAGATGACGAATTTAATATTTAACATTTTTATTCAACGGACAAGCAAAAACTTTCAAAATAAATAACATAATTAAAAATTTCCATAGTTTTGAATGCTAGTTGTTAGGTATATAAATAAGATATTCTAGCAGATGGAACTTCGTTCGCCATTTGTTTTGTTTGTAAAATCTTGTTTGTTTTCGGAGAAAATATTTAGATACGAATCACATACTTCTTACTTATGAATATTTTTCAATCTTGTCAACCTAAGCACTGATCATTTAAATAAAAAAAATTCTAAATGCACTCAATTTAACATTTTGAAACAACCTGCTATGTATTGAAATATTCATTTTACAGTTTTTCTACCATTACTTATATTTTTGAACTTTATATTCACTTTTACCATGGTGAAATCGGGTCAGAGATGGTATTTATGACACTTTCAGCATGAGAAAAGATAGAAAAATTCTTTAACTGTTAGTTATAAAATTTTTTTCAAACTCATCGAACTCTCAAAATCGATTTTTTATTAATTCCTATCGTTTTGTTATACTTCCTAAATTAGGAAATGAATAATGTTTTATGGATGAAGTTCAGTAAGAAAAAATCATTTAGATGAAGAAACCACCAAAAATAATTACATATAAATTAATTTATTTTGATGGAGCTAGTTTCAGAAATAATAAAAAAGTATTATTATTTAAGAATTACCATCTCCAGCTTCAAGGTATGTTAAGATTATCACTTCTAAGATCGGTGAATTTTTAATTATCACTTTATTTGAAAACATCTGATGGCCAGAAATAAATCGCGACTGAAAAGAGGACCTAATTTCTTTTAAAAGAATAAGTTATCAGTAACAATTCTTTTTAAAAGAATAAACTAACTATTATAATGATTTTACTGTAGCTTGAAATTTACGATAAATAGAAACATAATTGCTTGAAGTATATGAAAAGTATAATAGATTCGACAAACGATTTTGTTTATTATTTAAGAGTTAAAGATCTTCAAGTAATGATAAAATTTTACCTACAGGATCGATGAATTTCAATTTATAAATTTAACTAAAAACATCCAATTGCCAGAAATAAATCAGAAACACAAAATAGTGCTGCTAATTTCTTTTAAAAGAATATATTATTATTAATGAATAATTTTAAAATAATGACTAACAAAATAACGAATATAAAGTTGCTTGAAATAAATGAAAAATGAAAATGCAATTGCCTGAAATTTATGAAAACTTTAATCGATATGATTAACGATTTTTTTTCTTTGCCTGTTATTGAAACTGTAAAATGCTTTTTACTGCAATCACATTTTCTGGGAAATAAAAGCCGCCATTTTATTTCTTTGATTTTTGATCTTCTTTCTTACTTTTTATCGATTAATCATTTATTTCATATTTTTGTTCTTCTAATAAATGAAGGGATTTTTTTTACTTAAAAAAGTCGCTGTTTGTTAAATCTTCATTATTATTAATTGTTTTTTTAATGTTAGTTTGTTCCAATTGTTTCTTCCATTTTCCATTTCCTTTTACAATATTGACTTTTTCAATAAAATAAAAATATATTAACTCAAATTTTTTTAATGATTAGGCATTTCACTATTATGATTTTAATCGAAGAACTAATTTTATGCATCAAATATGTACCCTCATTTGTTTAATTATCTTTTTAATTGATTGTTTTAACCAGCCTATTTTCAATTAATTACCCATTTTTCTATTTTTTAAAATTATTTTGATTTTCATAAAAAATTATTATTATAGAGTAATTTTCAATAACGTTTTTTAAATTCAATTTTAAAAGAGACATCATAAAAAGTAAAATATATTGCGGAAATTCAACTGATTTTGAATTCAGTTCATTTTAATTTACAAATATCTTATGTCTGGAAAATATTTTGAAGCGTTTCATTCCATTATCGGAAATCATAAGGTATTTCTTAGAAGGATAATTTAATTTCTTTTAAATTAACGTGAATATAATGTAATTGTAAATGTATCGTTCAGAGGAAATTCATGTTACTGAATTTAACAATTATGTAGAGCCTTTGAGAAATGACGTAAGAGAAATAATTATGCAACTGATGCTTGAAAGGAAAATTAACATAGTATTAAACTTTTTTGTTCTGGCAGTACTTAAATATACTGTTTGATGCAAGGAATGGAAAAAATAACATAATTATTAATACATAGTACTATTTACTGGCTTTGTGCAGTGATCGTTTGTTATTACAACGAAATAGAATAAAACAAAGTATTTTACTAAGTTGAGAGAATTTTGTTCATTTTAGGTGTTAAATGTGACTGCTCTGAAATGTATTCTTTTCGCAATTGCTTTGTGGTAAAATTGTGGTTTCATAGTTGGATAATAGAAGATTTCAGATTCATTTCTATTGAAACTCATTCGTGTGTGGGCCTGACAAATGTCAAATATATTGCCGGATAGCGAGCATAGGTAATATAATATGGAAATTTGGAGAACTCGAGTAGACGCTATATTGTATCTCCGTGACTAAACTAGGCAGAATATAATGAGTTAAATTAAGATATAATACCTTATGAATACTATAGAGTCTCTTTATCCGGAAATAAAATATCCAGTATTCCTAATAATACCAAGGTCAGGCGGATAAGTAACATTCTGAAGATTATGATGTTAATAGTGATGAAAATTTCAAAAGAATTACATCTTTGAGGTACTAACTTTTATTTCGTTTCTTGTTAAATCAGAAGAAACTTTACTTTTGTACGAATATTTTAACTCAATAATTAAAAAGATAAAATTTGTCGTTTGTTTATTGCTAGAGTTCGAAGGACAATAAAGGGCTCCAAGACTCTAAGCCTCTTTGACTGCTGTAGTTGTGAATATTCAAACAATTTCCATGCTTAAGTAAAGCAGAGTATTATATGGATATTTCATCATGACAACTAAAAGAGAACGAGTTGTTGCTTCAGTGGTAGATGTAGAAAAAATCCAATTATGGTTTATCATAAGAAGGGCTAATTCGTATTGAAATAATTTAAATAGCAAATGTTATCCCAATATAGGGCATGATTGTAATAGTTGTATTGTTTGTTCACAAAGAGAGAAACGTAATTTCAAAACTGTACTTTTTGTAATCGAGTTTTTCTAAAAGGTGGGGAATAATCAAAATTTGGAGGACGAATTTTTGATAATTTCAATACTTTCCCTTTGCATACAAGCATGAATAAATAAATAAATACATTTTGCAAACACTCTTTTAATTAAGAAACACGTATCATATTTTAACTTTTACTGCAAATAAATATTTTTTGTTTTTAACTTAAATTGAATCAGTGATTTCATAAATCTGTAAAATATTAAAATCCTGTTCATTTCTACTTGTATATCACTGAAGATTTTATATTGAGTAAGTAAGATGTTGACAAAAAGATTAATAGGCTACAGATCAATAATTTGAAAGAATAATTACTTTGTAGAAAGTATTTAAAATAAAAAGTTTTCCTTTTTTCCCACCTGTTTCTTTTTTAAAATATGAAATTTCCATGTTATCTGTAATCCTGTTAACATTGAGTGAATTATATTCAACTATGCAATAAGTGACTTATTTTGTCAATGATTGTAGCAGAACTAATTATATGAGAAAGCTACTTTCCTTTAATTCATCTTCTGAACTTAAATATGACAACTCAGGAGAATAAATATCGTCATCTGACCGTGGTTCAAAATTACGAGGTCCGTCCCAAAATAGCCCTCGTGTTGCTTTAAACGCGACGTTAATATAACTAAATCAAACCAAAACAGGAGAATGAATAAAAACAAAGAACATAATTTAAAGAACAGTTCAAAAAAGTTATTTTAATGTTTGATCATTGGCGACTTTTTTGCAATTAATTGCTGGCATATGGTTAATAAACAAATAATAAATAACGGAATATACATTTTGGTCTTTTCTCTGACCAAGTAAAACAAGATTTGGGTAGTCACTAATTTAATTTATTCAAGTGATTGCATTAATGTATATACAATACACAAACCGATAAATCCTCAATCCCTTGAAAGCTTTGATATCAAATTTAATAAGTATCTGCACTTTAGATTTTAAATCAATGTACTAATTTTATACATATAATGTTCTTGTTTTTGAGTTATTGTGTTAAACCAGACAGATAGATTTCCACAGAATAATTTTCTTTCAAAGTTTGATAAAAATATATGAATTTGGTAGAATATCATATATCAAATTAAATCATTCTAGTTCAAAGCCTTTTTGCTTTGTTATATTTATAGATATAATTCCTCCATCGTTGGCGTAAGATCTGAACAGGTGTTGCAATTTAGAAGCCACAAGTTTTCAATTGTAATTCTGGTGGATTATTGTAAATTATCAAAAAAGGTACGTGAAAACGATGTAAAATGGAACATCAAATAATTATAATAAAATATTATAGATCTTAGAAGGTGAGCCTAGATAACTTATTCCTTTACTTTTATATCGGGAAAGAAATGCTGTATACATTAAATTTTTTGAAAATGGAGGAGGAATAATTATTAGGGCGTTCCAAGAGTTTCTTTCTCATTTCTCAATAAACAATATAATCTGGCTACGTTTGTGCAGACATGAAACCTTATCTATTAGCTATCTATGCCATCGATTTCAGTTGTACCAGATTTCTACTACACCTCAAAAAAGTTCCTTTGTCCATTTAGTGGAATTGGAAAGGCTTAATTTTCTGCGAGATCCTTCCAGAAAGCGAAATAATCAATTCTACGAAATACTGTCTTCAAATGGATTAATTAAAAAAAGCCAACAATTAAAAAAAACGGCTAGAAATAATGATCGACGAGGTGTTGTTTTTCATTATGACAACTTGAAACCACATATTTCAATAGCTTTTAGAGAGAAGTTTGATTACAGTTTGATTGGGATGTTTTATCGTATCTTGCTTACTCTCCAGATCTCGCGCCATCTGATTATTACTTCTTTCTGTCCTTAAAAAGACCTTTCTTGATAATAGCTTTCAATCCCTCAACGAAGTAAAAACGCACGTTGTGAATTATTTCATGTACAAAAAACAATAATTTTGGAAATAAGGCATAATGAGGCTTCTTGAGGAATGGAAGAAGATAAGAGAGCAACAAGGTTCTTATATAAAAATGAATACTATCTTAAAAAATAAATATTGTGTATTCATTTCATATTAGAAATAGAAAAAAAACCCTGATGGGACATCCTAATGTATGCAGCAAAAATGTACAGACATATAAATTCTGTATAAAAACCAAAATCCAATGATAATTAAAAAGTGATATAGTTTCAAAGCGCTATCATAAGCTAATAATATTCCATTCATATTTTTTGAAGATAAACCTAAAAAGTCAGAAATCATAATCAATACACAATGTTAATATCTACATACCCTTTCAATACAAGTCAAATGGAAATGTTTAATGCCCTTTATGACTAATTTAAAGGATCATCTATTCTTTAATTAATTAAATTTTACACAATTCAATCAAGCTTGCTCTGAATTTTTCTATTATAAAAGAACTAATTAGTGGTTCATTATTTAAAGGAGAATTCAATCTGATCTAGTATCAGATATGACATTCGACTCATTATTAGGTTTCGAAATTTCTGGGTGAATTTATTAATTAGGAAAGGACTTCATTTTATGATGCTCTTTTTTTGCTTTTATTCTAATATTTCAAGAACTGATTTATTAATGGACAAGAGAATACTCAGGCAATTATGTAGAAAGGCTTTTTAAAGAAAATGAACTAAATTAATCATATGGTAGATTAAAATACCCTGAATGATTTATTTAAAACACATTCATCACAGATTTTTCGTTTGACCTCTTATCAAACGGTTTTATAGATTCTACGAGCATTGAAGAATTTATTTTATATTATCGTCTGAAAATAAATGTTTTCTATGAGATCCAAAATTTAACCATGTTGATGTTTAAACATGTTGAATGTAAGATATTGAATACATTAAGATTGTAAAAGGATAAGGAAAGATGATCCTTTAAAATTAAATCTGTATATAAATTTTACATAAAAATATAGATATGTTATAATTGTAGAAATGAAGAAGAGAATTAGTCAACTCGATTCTCTTTATTGTATCAGTAGCTCAAATATAAAAATATAAATACGGTGTAAATATAAGAAAAAGTAGTGGATAGAATGTTCTATCTAGTTGATAGGAGGCCGTGGTGTCCTGGTGGCAAGATCTCGGTTTCGGAACCGGAGGGTTTCAGGTCCGAGGTCCAATTTCACCGAAGATACGTCGTGTAAGTGGGTCTGGTGAGGGTTAAATCCGTCAGGGCCAAACATCCTCCCGCTGGTGAGATGTAAAAGTTTGGTTTGGTTTAGTTTAGTTTAACTATAGTAAAGTCTCGTTGTAAAGCAACACGAGGGCTATTTTGGGACGGACCTCATCACTTTTAACCAGGGTCAGATGACGAGGATGAGACCTGAGCTGGCACCCACCTCTCCATACCACACCAGCGGGAGGACGTTTGGCCTGACAGATTTAACGAGCAAGAGACCCCCTTACACGCCGGCTCTTGGGTGGAATCGAGTCTCGAACCTGAAAACCTCCGGTTCCAAAGCCGAAACCTTGCTACCATGTCGCCGCTGCCACAGGTGTGGAAGTTTGGAGAGGGAAACCTAAGGTGTCGTCCTCATCGTCTGACCTCAGTTCAAAATTACGAGGTCCTTTATATATATATTGGGTTGTTCGGAAAGTCATTTCGTATTTTTGTGTCAAAATGAAAAGAAACTTTCGTTTAATGAATAAATTATTTATTAAATTATAAAATTGCCATTCTGGTCTAATACCTTTTGCCATATTTTTGGTAGTAACATGATTACACGCTCATAAAAGTTTTGGTCTTTGCTGTAAAAAAAAACTGATCGAGGTGGTTTTTGGCCTCCTCATTTGAAGGAAAAATTTTGCAAATCAGTTCTGGTACTGATGTACTGTTAACACATCTTCTCCACACATATTGGCTAATTTATTTCTGGCTTGAACAGCATTTTTACCTTTTATAGCAAAAAAGAAAAAAATGACGAAAATGCTGTTTATTGCTCTCCATATTTAAAAGGGCACCATCCAAAAACTACTGCGAAGAATCAGCTGCACTTTTTCACACTCAAGCCTTGCTATATCAGCTCTTAAAACATAAAATGATTTTGCGGTTTAAGTATGAAATTGGGTGCGAAAAATGCAATTAAATCCTTTGTCAGGAAAAAACGAAATTACTTTCCGAACAACCTAATATATATATATATATATTTGCTCAAGGTTTTCCATTAGTTGAGGAAAATAATTCGATGTTGAAAAAGTGAAATTGACAGGATTATGCTTAAGCTTAATGCATGGTATAGAATATTTAGCATAAAATGGTTACACTCTTTCCGCTTTCCTGTAATGTCCATTTACCTGTCAAGAGTAATCCTGTTTAAATCGGATCAATTAGATTGAACTGTGTAAGCTGCTTATTTTGTCCATGCTTACGTTAGCATGATTATGAGAGAAAGAGCTTTCAATCTGATTTACTTGCCGTTTCCAAACCTATTTCTTAAATACAATTCTCCGAGAATGCGAAGCAACTTAGACTTCACACACTTTTAGTGGTAATAGTAACTGACTATAAAGGATTGCATGAAATGCCAGGCAAAAACGATATAATTCAAATAATGTGCATAGAGTGACAATACTTTTTATGACTTCATTATGATGCAGATTAGAATAATAGATGAATTTCAGGAACAGTTATTTAATTATTTTCAAAGTTCCACATTTCACACACACACACACACACACACACACACACACACACACACACACACACACACACACACACACACACACACACACACACACACCCACACACACACACACACACACACACACACACACACACAC
>JAPMOQ010008662.1:234189-274324 GCA_026543055.1 Argiope trifasciata | reverse complement strand
AAAGCATTATTCGATAATCCTATTTTTTCCATCAAAATTGAATAAAAAATAAGGCCGTTATCTTCGTCAATAAAAAAATGTCGTAAATTTTTACCAGTTATTTCTTTCATTGTAATACGTAACTAAGCGGAATTATAAAAATTTTATTTAAAACTAAAAAAACCTCATTTTTAAAAACTTGAAATTAAAAAAAAATAATCTTATGTGCTTAATTAAGTGATCATAACGAACTGATCGTTTATTTTACAAGTCCTTTTAATAATTACAAATTTTTATTTCAATTTTTCGTACTCCAAATAATAACTTAAAAAAAACATTTTTCCAAATTTAGTCACTTCTCCAATATTAATTCAGTAACATTTAGAGCGTAAACTTAAAGGTCAATTTTGGATAACCAGTTCAACAATTGAAACGAATAAAAGTATCTTTTTTTTTCTACATTAAAATATTATTCGACTAGATAGTAATTGCATTTTGTTGGAATAACTGATTAATAATAATAAATAAAGCCACTTAAATGAAATGAGTGCTCTCGTAGTTTCAATCAATTTTGAGAAAGAAGGCATTTCAAACACTTTGCAAAAATCAATCTTGATAATGCATTACACATGTTTTGTATCGAATTAAAAAAGACTTTAGCTATATAGAAACAAAACTTTGCCTAGAATTAACATGAAATTTTGATCAAAAAGAATGGCATATTGATTACACAACTATCGATAACAGATAACCATCAAAACTAGAGAAAAACACTGACATTAAGTTGTCTCTCTTATATTGCAGTGACCTTCAATAAAGTCTTCTGAGTTGGAGTAGAAGTGCTTAATTCGCTTCTCGCGTGCCGTTTCAAACATTACGCATTTTAATGAATTACATTTTACCTTTAAGCAATAATAGAATTATTATGGCTGTAATAAAAAATGTAAGTTTCTGCTCATTGTGGCAACTGAGCTATAAAAGTTCTTTTCCTTTCTCTGTTTTCAAGTGCAGTTCATCAAGGAAGCATGAGATGAATATGAATTATTTATAACCCTTTTATTTCGAAATTAAATCCAATTTATATATGACATTGCTAAAATGATTCTAATTACAGTATATAAATTCGTTTGCCCAGGATTTGTTACAAATTTATTTCTATGATAAAAAAAGCATTAAGAATATTCCTTGTAGCATTGATTTAACTGACACTGTAAAAAAGAATCAGAATTTGAAGCCAAATTATTTTTTTAGACTTTCAATCAATTATGAGTCAAGCAAGTCAAGCAAGAAATCAAACAAGCAAAGTTTTCTGTTTGAAATTCTTTTTTTATTTTCTCGTGTACATTGCATACAATAAGAAAATTAAGTCAACAACAAAAAGAAAAAAATTGCAACAGAGACTTTTACAAATCTCCGCTTTCAGATTTCCCTGAACCCCTCCCCCCAAAAAATATTTAAGGAAGTTTGTATGCACCATAATTCAAAAACGCAATGAGATAGACTGCTGAAATGTCTTATATTGAGTTACATCCAAATTTATAGGTATCCAGAAAACTTAGTACGCAATCTATTCAGGGGAAGTCTGTCTAATTGTTCGAGTATAAGCGAACTCCATCACTGTAAAGAGGTACTAGACAAAACTTCGCACACAGATTTACCATTTAAAATGTAATATTTATCAGATTTTGAGTCAAATCCATCAATAGGTTGACCGTCTGTTGGTGTGTTTACTACACTTTCGCATATCTGTAAATGCATTATTTCATAATGTGCTCTGAATTATAATAAAATTCACCTTCAGTGTCTTACAGCTACAGGTATAGTTCTGTATTAAATTTTCATGTCAGATAAAAAAAAAGGCACCCAAGCTGGTAAAAAAGGTAGCCAAAATGTATAATTTTATAATAGATTTAGTAAAAATGCTAGAATTAAGGCAAATATCTATATTTGGAAATTGTTATTAGCCATTATCGTTTAAAGCATTCATGCCATTACGCAAAGTTTTATGAGAAGGGAATGGAATAAGAAGTTGGAGAATAAGCAAGAATATTACGGGGAGATCATTTACACTTCTTGATATTATTTTTGCCTGTTTGCGAATATGATAATTTAAAAATACATTGTGCTAGATGGATGAAATTTGATTTATCCAATTTTCAAATCAAATTTGATTTTTTTAGAAAAAGACTGTCTGCTGATTATCTGAATATAAGTGTAAGTTCTATAGTTATTATAATACAATATCTATAAAACTTAAAGAGTTATATAAGGTACATTAATTTGGCATCTTAAATGTAGATCCATATTAAATTTTAACAATTTCGAAAAGAACTTGATCATCTGTCAGTCTGTACTTTCGTATGAATGCAAATGCAATATGCAGCCATTTAAATAAATGAAAATTTAATTATGTGTTCTGTTGTCTATAAGCATAGTTCTATATCAGACTTCTGAGAAAAGGGGGTCCAAAATACATATATTTTTGTTAGTTATGTATAAATTATAAAACAGCAATTAATCGCCACATTTTGCATGCTGCAATAATGCTAGATTCTTGCCAAACATGGAAGTTTCTCGATTATTTTGAGATATGCCATTCGAGTATCAACTTTAAAAAATATATTATACAGCACACATTTTTCATAACCCTGTCTAAATGCATAAGGCAACTTGCCCTTAGATAGAATTTGTGACGATGCTTGTAATTTAATATTGGTTTCCCGTTAGTATATCTGTTCTGGTAGCTTTAAACTATACTAACTTAAAAACAAAATGATAAAAAAAATCATATCTTATTTATGTTTAGTTTGTAAAGCCTAGATATTCTGAAAGTTCTGAAAATTATGATTTCCACAAATAGTTGAGAAAACGTTAATTGTAAGTTTTAATATAAATGAAGAATTTGGAGATCTTTTGAAATTCGATTGCATTTAAAAAATGTTTTGTTGCATGCATTTTTTTTTGTTTCGGAATGATTCTTAAGTCCATTAAAAATAAAGTATTATTATGTTCTTCCCTATTTTTTAACATCATAATTTTTATGTTATGTGTAAATTGTATCAAATGACTAATATGAAAATATCCTTTAAAACGATGAACACAACTGATAGTTGGATTTAGAAAAACAAAATCTGGCATGTATTCATTTCTTGTGTAGTAGGTGTAGATTAAAAATGGAAGTCCCAACTGTGAATTATATTTTAAATAAAAAAATATCAGACGATATATCAATAACTGTAACAATAATTTCAGAACATATTGCTTAAGACATTTTTATACCACTTTAAAGTTGAGAAGAGGTTTTTCACTGATATTCACTGTATTACTTCTTTACAATTTTCCATTAACTTTAATAATTGTTAAAAATAGTTTTAGTAGATCTTGCACTAATATTACAAACTATTTTAGTTTCTTTAAACATACGTGTTGCTTTTACGTGCCTTTTGATTTTCGTTAAATAGAGAAATTATTCAATTCAATATATACAATTTTCTAATAAAGGTGAAAAAAATAATAAAGAAATGTTCGTTATTAGAGAATCAAGAGGGTTTTATTAAAATATTCAATTTCGCCTAGCTATTCAATAGCATTATGATCAAAGTTTTAAATTATGCTTTTATCTGAAAATATTAGATTTTGTAAGAAATTACCCATTGCTACATAAAAAAAATTAATTTAGGGATCGCAGTTGCAAATACTATTAACACCAATGAAAAACGAAAGTAAAAGTTGCTTTTGCTAGTAATTTGTTTGTTCAGTACTTAAATTAGTTTTTTAAAACCAACTTTCCTTTTGAATATAGGCTCTTGGAAAACATTCAAAAGAATATTTCTAAAAGAAACATATTTGTGAAAATTTCGTAGAATTTTTAAGCGTAGAAAACAACTTCCATTTTCAAAGAAATGTTTTCAGCATGGAAGATGATTGATTCCGTACATAAAAAACAAGATTGTTGATTCAAGTGTAAATGAATGCATTTCCCATGAATTTATTCTAAACATATTTCAATATTTCCCCCCGAAAATATTCTGAGCAAACATTCCCAAAAATTAATGAGATTTTATAACGTCTCCATTTTTAGAAAAGATTATTGTTGAAATTTCCAACGTTTGAATGCTCCTGCGAAATTCGGAATTTTAATTAGGTCATTAAAGTCCGATATTTATTCGTCTGGAATGTAAAATGTGTTTCCAAAATATCGTTTGGAATGAGGAATTTAATCCTGGAATTCAGAAATATAATATGAAGTTCAGGAAAATGAGAAGTAATTTGTATCGAAATTCCTTATCTTGACATTCATTAATTCTGTTGAATACTTATGAAGGTATTATTTCAATTATTAGAATTTTAATGAGTACATTTGGTGGAGATATTTTGTTATATATTTGTTATCTTTTCGGTTCTGTTTTAAACAAGAAAAATATCCAATATCCACATTGGTGTAATCTCTTTTAATTGCAAAAGATTTCGAAAACAAGTAGTGCAACGACTTTTTTCAAATAAGCAATACCTTGAAACATTGTTAGCGATAATAATAAACACTTTAGAAAAATAATTAGAATTAATAATGAGTTTTTTTAATAATATTTGAAATATTTTATAAGCTTTTTTTATTTCTAAGCATCACAAAGATTTCTTTTACACTTTTTAATATGCTTAAATGGAATTAGGACAGCAGAGACTATAATTAGTATTTTTTCCCTTTTTTTCAAAGAATTATTAGTATTTGGTTCAGGATTAAAAAAATCAACACTTTTAGCGTAACTTATTCTTTATTTTAAAATTACACAGGATGTTCATTTTAATCGTGTCCTTATGGCTAATATCTATCTGGCTTTATTAATTAATTTACTAAAATATTCTTAAAATACTAAATATTAAGTAGAAAAAAATAAATTCTTCTGCCATCGAAACTGACTGATTTACAACTGCTTGAATTTTCGAATAATATATATTAAAAAAATATTTTTGAGCAATATATTTCCACTCTACAACTAGTAAAAATGAGTGTATATATGTTGAGTCTCTACAGGTCAGACCATTTGACGTTCAATTATGAAAACTGACACATATATTCCTTAAAGAGTTGGAATTTGCATCTCGGAGTGTTTTTTGTTTGAAGTTATAAATTTAAATAACTAAAAATTAAACTTGATTTTAGTTTTTTCACTCGACAACTACCGAAGATACAACTACCTATTGCAAAAAATGATTTATATACCATTTTAAATTTAGAAATTGTTTTTTTAAGGATACCAACTTATTAGTCGTAAAAATTTTGCAACATTTTTGAAATTAAAAAACAAACAAACTATTTTTGACTTTTTTTCAAAAATATATTACAATTAAAATTCAACCCATTTTATTTGTTTCATTAAGTGTTTAACTGCGTTATTTTCATTCATTGGTTAAAGATAAGGAAGAAAGATTTTATTTATGATGAATGTAGTTCACATAAAGTTAAAAAAAGTGTAATTATAATACAGAAAAAACCCTCGTGCTGTTTTCAAACTATATTTCTAGTATCATGACTCTTTTGATAACTGTATAACTTCACGATGGTTTTTGCGGTTCAGTTCATGCACAGAATGAACTGAATAAGTGTAAATATTTTAAAACGCTTATAATACCTTTTATGCCTATAACAATGTAATCTTAAAATCATTTGGGAGATCACGTTATATTTTAAAGATTTAAATGAAATTGGATGCATCTAATATTTAAATTGCACAATTATTTGCTATTGCCATCAATTGAATATATAATACAGATTAAGATTTTAGCAGTTTTTCACCATCTCTGCAATATTTGGGGAATATAAGCAATTTATTTCAAATAAAAGAAAAAAAATATTTCTCCAGATGTGAACTTTTTTAAAATTAACTTCTGACCTAATAAAGCTATTATAAAAATTATGCATATATACATGTAATAAACAGTTTTAACAACCTAATAGACTACTTAAACTAGTACAATTAATGTTTCCTACTTTTACAATTCAAATTTAATCATCCTGGTCTTTTTTGTAAGCAAAAAAAATGAAGGAATAACGTGAAAACAACCGAAAAAAATCTACAATATTTCGGATTAGAGCTCCAAATCTTTTTTTTTTGTGTGTGAATATAATGGATTTAGCTATTTTCTGAAAATTAGCTTCAAATAATTCTAAATAATTTTCTAAACAATACTCACTTGAATAACTATCATCGCTTTCATATCCTTCGTTGTCGAAACAACTGGCCTGATGAAAATCTCGCAGCTCTGGAGGTGCGACAGCATGGGGATGGTTGAAGAGTTCTTCCTTGTTGTACATGGCCACGGTCCCCTTTGAAGTGACAAAGAGGGTGTTGCTCTGACACGAGAACTCCTCGATGTCAGTGGAATCCCCATCTGATGCCTCTTCATTCATTCCCGGCATTATCTGAGGAGGAAAATTTCATGTTGAACATGATAGTATGATGTTAATTATAAAGAATTGTGCCAAATACATTCTGTAGCATATAAAACATAGTCTCAGGGAAACCGAGCTTAGGATGACAGGTTTTTTCTCTTTTTTTGTAACATGAATATATTTAGATGCGAATCACATTCTGCTTATATACAATTATTTTTCGTTCTTACCTACATATGAACTGGTCATTTAAATAAATAAATCCTTAATTTAGCATGTTATTCAAAATAATTTGCCATACTACAGAATTCATTTTGCAGTTTATCTATCATTAGTTATATTTTCTGAACTTACGTTCAGTTTTACCTTGGTGAAATCGGATCCGAGATGGTGTTATATGACTTCATTATTTGTATGTGAGCAGATAGAAAAGGGCTCTATGAATTAGTTATAATTTTTGTTAGTCTGAAATTGCGTTTTTTCAGAAAAAGTTTTTCAAGAAAGAAAATTTCAGTTTTTCAGGAAATTAAAGAGCAAGAATATTAAATATAAATGCATTAGCAAAAAAGATAAAGCTAAAAGCGAGATTCGAACCAAGTATCTATAACACACATGTCAGTTACTTTATGCTAACCACTATACTGCATTACTCATACTTCAAAACGGAAGGTGAATAAACTTATCTAATATTTAATTATGAAAAAAAATTTTTGTGTGTAAAATTTCGTTTTTTTAAGGAACACCTTTATAGGTAAACTTAATAAGCATAACTTTATCTAAATACAAAATTTGGTCCAAATCGTTAGAGTCATTTCCAAGATACACGAAATAAATTTATATGCAAGAATTGCTCATTAAAAGATATCAAACATATTATTAAGATAAACATATAGTATTCAAACATAACTATCATGTAATATACAACTATTTGGTATAATGCACAATAATATATAACACTAAAAGGTAAACTGTTTATTGTAATGTAATATTCAAAATTATCTATCATCTTGTATTTAAATGTGGATTTATTTTGTACATTTTGAGATGAAGAAGCGTGTTTCTATTGGTTTTCTACTTTTATAATAAAAGAAGACGATTGTTAGTACATAAATGTCTTTTAAACTTTCATTTAAAAATCTTTGACTATTAAAACCCTGACTTTAAAAGCAACGATAAATTTTTTGAACACTAATGTTAACGCATGAAAGGCCGGAGTCGTAGTACTATGATTTGATCCGCATCACCTGGCATACTTTCGTCAAGATCCCCCGCCTTTAATGTGCGAACTTACTTTTTTTGGGCCTAATTTTCATGATTTAAATCAATGCATTTATACACAAACAAATAAACATATTAATTAACAGACACTATTAACATAATAATTAACAATAACAATTAATAGTTTCAGTAAAATCAGTAATATATTTTATAAGTTAAAAATGCCAATAAAAGGTAGGATAGATATTGGATTTATTAGCAATAATGCTAAAAGCACAAATGATTTGACTGTGAAGAGATAATAATTTTTGATAAATTAGGTAGAAATAAAAACGTAAAAATTTTATTGAAGTTTTTACATAAGTACTATAATAATATCCTTATCTCTATTTGTCGTAAAGAAGAAATCTTTATATTGCAGATACAGGCTCTGTGATACAGATTGTGTATCTTGATCTATCAAGTAGGCATAAATATTGTTTGGAGTAGGAGAAGATGCACGTCAGAACTATTTGTTTAACGTTTTAGTTAGAATTTTAATTAATTAAAATTAGACTTTGACATTTTTTTGAAAATTAATTCGGACTTTGACATAATTTTTAAAATATTATTACTTAAAAACCTGTTTTAATGTGATATTTTAAACTAGTTTATTAAGTGAACGATGTCTAAAGTTATGATTAAGATATTTAATTAAATGCAACCAATATTCCAATCAACCCATTTAGCCCTTTACTGAATAAAACAAAATCAAAAGAACATTTCAAACAACCAAGAATTGTTCTTCATATTACAAGCAGCAAAGGCCAGAAACGAACACAATGATTCGTCAACTTAAATTAGCAAAATGTATTTCACTTGTAGCAACATGTTGCCTAATTAAGCTGAATCGATTTGCTGAGATAAAAGCTGGATTAAGAACGAGAAAAGTTACAGACACAAATTGTTTGCGTTTATGAAGGAAAAATTAATTAGAAAAGGTGTTTATTTTTGTCAGGCCAAAAACAAATTTATTCAAAAGATTGAATATTTATTGTTTTTTTTTAAATTATTCATTATTTGTTACTGTTCATTATTTTTTTATTATTTATTTATTTTTTCCATTATTTTTGATTGTTTATTATTATTTGATTATTTGTGATTATTTATTATCCTTTTTGATTATTTTTTTTATTTTTTATTATTATTTGATTATTTATGATTATTTATTATCTTTTTTGCTTATTTTTTATTGTTTATTATTATTTGATTATTTGTGATTTTTTATAATTATTTGATTATTTTTTATTTTTTATTGATTGGTATTTTTGCTAATTTTTTTATCATTATTATTTTTACTTCTTTAGAATCGATGCTAAAAAAAATAATACATATCACACTTTCACATTTTGCTCGATTTCAGGCATTGAGTTCCAGAAATATTTTAAATTTAAAAGAGTAATGCCTTTAATTTGAATGAATCTCAAATTTAACATACTAATTATTCAAACTGAAACTTAAAATAAAATTAATTTTAACGAATTCTGATTTGAGAATGCCAAATTAGTACTATGCTTTTCATTAATCCAATTTAGCTTTATTTAAAATAAATAACTTACTAAAATTACATTTTTTGGTGGAAATATAGATTTAAAAAAAGTATTCTTAATTTTTGGATACTTTCTTTGGACGCTATTTTCACAAATTATAATTTTTGATAAACTTTCTTTGGACGCTATTCTCACAAATTATAATTTTGATAAGCTACAAAAAACCTGAAAATTAAAATCTCATGTCTATTTTTCCCCGAATTAGATATAATAATTTCTCAACAGGTTCTGCAATTTCTTAACTACAGAATTAGTAAACTGTTCATTTAAAAAGCAATTATTACTTTGTACATTTAATTGAATGATTTATCAAAATATTAATCAATGAAATGCTGTTATTTAAAGGCTTAATACAGTTTATTTTGTTGTTCAAAAATTATATATTATACATCTGAAGTTATCTCCAATCTTTTGACGCGGTTTCTTTAAACAATTGAAACCAATTTTGCATATTTTTTAAAAAAAGCCCATAACCATTCTAATTTTCAAAACAACATTGACTTTGAACGAATGTTTTTCTTTCATTGGAGCTTTTCAATGTATTTTAAGAAAAAAAAAGTTTTAGTCAAAAATTAAGGTTTCTGCAAACTTTTTGAAAACTCCGTTCCAAACTTAGGCACATACTAAAATCTTTAAATTTGCTAAACTGGAATTGGAAGTAGTACACCTGTATTGCAGACATGAATTTTATTGAATATATTATAAAAAGTTAAATTATATAATTTCAAAGCCTTTCATAATCTTTTCTACATTTATTTTTGCTTTTAATGCTTTCAGAGAATATTTCTATCTTTTTCTTAAATTTTAATACAATGAGAATACAAATGTTATTTTTAATCTGAGGGTAGAAAATTCTAATTTGATACGAGTCCTTGATTCCAGGCTATAATTAAGCAAGTGCATTAGAAAAAGTGACTAAGAAAAGGCAAGGCTTAGAAATGAGTTTAATTAATTATGGAAGAAAAAGCCCGTATTTAATTAAGATCTTAATTAAACTTGGTTTTTCAGTCAACCTTGCTTCTTGAACTTATTATAACCAATCTACTACCGTCTAGTTTATTTCGAAAATAGTAATAGATTTTATATTAGAATATTCATAGCATTTTTGTTAATGCTATATAATTAAACTGGCCAGAGAATTTTTAAAAAATGTATTTAAAATTAATTTTAATTTTTGTTATTTATTAAGTTTCTTAAATTAATTTTAAAACAAAGATGGCTTATATTTTAAAAAAATCACTTATAAAAATAATTTTTTATAATAATTATAATTTCGATTTAGTTATTATAATTAAAAAAATTAAATAATTCAGTTGAGAGTAGATCCTTACAAGTTCAGTATTTAAAAATTGTAATTACAATGTAAAAACTTTTCAATTTAGAAAGATATGTTTTAAAATGAATGAAGTCAAGTATATAGTTGTTAGCAATATAAGCATATTTTGAATAATAATACCGCAATACAGCATACGAATATTAATGATTTATATGGTTATTGCTTATTTCAAAAAATAATTTTCTTTCATTTTAAAACTTAACTTCCAGAAATGAAAAATATTCAAATAATTATTACATTTTCTAAAAAGAAATTTTATTTTAATGTTTTTCTTGAAAATTATTTAATTTATTTTCTTGAAAATTATTTAATCTATTTCTTGAATTTTTCTGTTGTAAACTTAAAGTTGAAGAAATAATAATAATAATGAAATTTTTGAGTTCTTTTAATTATAAAACTTAAAGTTTAAAAATTATAATCAACCTTTATTTACAAATTAATTAAATTTTTAAAATAAATAAATAAGTTAAAATTTAACTCAATACATTAAGGAGAAAATTATCCAGTTGTTCACGTATACAACATTCCCAAGACAGCAAATATTAGAGCCAAAGTTTATACAATGGAACTGTGATTCCAATAAAAGGAAATCAATGGGAATTACAACTTATGCAATGAAAGCAATGGATATAACAACTTATTTTTGTGTATAGGCAGTAAAAGTTTTAATAAAATAATTTCTATTTAATAAATTATTATTTAAAATTACTTTATTAAAACTAAACAATAAAACCTCCAGCAATCATTGTTTTATAATTAATTAAATATTTTAAAACCATTTCGAAAGTTTAAGTTCAAATGCATAAATCTAAATAAATTAAATTTACTAGAAAAATATCTACCAATTCAATTATATATAATTTCTACTGCCATTAAAGATGTATTATCACTAAAATTCAAACAATGGAACCAAGATAAATTACACTTTTGCTCTTTCAGATAAATATTATCTCATTAATTAAAAATCTAAATGATCAACTGCAATTGAATTGATAAACTGCAGATAGTAATTTTGATAAATTTCCTTTTTTGTTTAGAAATATGTATGTAAATTTTAAGAAAAAACCTCCTTTTTATAAAATATTTTTAAGTATTTTTTCTTAAAATAAAGTTACTACAAAGTATTTATATAAAATCATTCAAATGAAAAATTTAATTATATAAATAAAAAATTGTTCTAATTTCTAATTGTTCTAAGTCTAAATAATCAATTGCAATTGATTTAATAAACAGCATTATGTAATTTTTTAAAAAATGAGTTCGATAAATTTCTTGGTTAGAAATATTATGTAAAATAAAAAAAAACATTTTCATTATTCATTTATTTTTCATCAAATTACATTACCACTAAAAGCCTTTTACATAAAGCCATTCAACTGAAAAATCGAGCACATAAATTAAAAAGAGATCTTTTTGTAAAAACAATAAAATAATCGTTATCAGATATGCAATGCTAGTTTTGAAAGGGGATATTATAAATGTATCATAACACACAAAATAAAAATTTTGAAATCAATTTAGAGTTGTGCGCATGCGAGTGCCATTAAAAAAATCCGCTTTTTCAAAAAATTCTAAATATTATTTACAATTAAACATTTCATTTAAAAATTCCAAACGCAATCAAGATCTTGCATGTTTCTGATATCACAATCTTTGTTAAACCAATCAACGTAATTTATCTCAAAGCCAGCCAACCAATCCTGGTGTGGCGAGCGATAACAAATTTACATATGGGGCGAGCCATTATGAAACACAAACTTCAGCAGGTAAAACTACTCACGATTTTGCATACCCTCGGCAATCCATCATTTATGAAATGACAAGACAATGTTTGCGATGCTTCTTGGTCTTCAACATAGAGCAGAGAATGTTCATCAAACTTACCTCTATTCAAAAAGAGGAAGGAGTCAGCCCCAACAAAAACACTCTGCTTCGATTTGGGAGAACAAAGCAAACGGGAGGAGAATGTCTCATCAAACGATAATGGATGTTGTATGCCTGTGTCTTGCCAAAACCCAGATGTAATCCCGCGAGTCCTATCAGTGTTTTCAACCTGTTAGATCCCGGTGCAACGTCTCCATGGCAACCTATCGTTGGAAATCGATTTTTGAATCTTAACCGAGACGGGGAAGAGTGACGTCACCTGCGTACCTACTTGTTGCTAAATTTGTATCGGATATTGTTGACTTTTCTTTTGAGGTAGGTTTTACAGGTGCGTGGGCGTGCAGCTGAACTTTTCCCTTTGTTGTTTTGAGGGGGTTCATTGATTTATGTGGAGAGGGTGTCACAGGTAATTTGGGTAAGTTTTAGACAGAGGAAATGGTAAAAGTGGAAGAGGTCAGCGCATGTGCAGTAGAAAGTTTTCGAATGCGCGTCGAGTCGCTGAATGCGTAATTGGGGTGAAATTTACTAGAAAAATAATAATATTCCTGAATTAAAAGAAATCCAATAATTATTTTGAAGTTGCTAGAACACTTCCTCTAAATATTTCATCAAAAACGATGTAATTTAATGTCTATAATTTATTTGATATTAAAAATGCTTCTAATCTAGCTTCCACATAAAAATCCATGCAGAAATAAAAAAACAAGGAATTAACTAGTTGGAAATTGATGGAATACAATATAATTCCGTCATCTGAAAGTTTTATAAAGATAAACTAGATTAAAAAAATAACAAAAAAAAAAGAATTTTTTTTGACACATATTTTTTTTGGATAAACAATGCATAAATAATCAGTCCATAATAAGAAACCTCGGTGAATTAACCAAAAATATTTGTAATTCATGTTTTTGAATTTTTATAAAAGTAATTTTAATGCATTGTGAGTTAAAAATTTTGTCTAACGTTTACAAAATAAAAATGATCAATGCAATTAAAATATGAGGCATTAATTTTTTTCCTTAATGTGAAAAATTTATTATATTTTTTGCTTGAATACAATGTACAACAATGAGATTCTTAATGAATCCATGGTTTAGTCTATGGTTCACTTGCTACCATAGTAGATATTATATACAGTATATTTTATATTAAAAAAATTAAAAAATAAAAATAAACAAAAAATCTTAATATTGATTCCAAATAACCAAACTATGATAGAATTTCAGATGATAATTAACATTTTATGAATAGAAAATTGAAAGGAATAAAAGCAAAAATTTCAATTAAAAATGCTAGTTTAGCCAATCATTTGAGCTCAAAATTTAGTTATTATCAAAAATGTATAGAAAAAATCTAATCTCGAAAAGAATAGTTTATTTTTATTCACAGTTTACATTTTAGGTGGGAAAACCTTCAAAATATAAAGAATTTCTCTCAAAATATTTTTAAAATTCCAGAATCAAATAATAAATTGTAATATCAAACATAACTAAATAAAAAAATTTTAATAAAAAAATACAGCAATTTGAATGCAAATTTGAATTTTGAAGTAAACAAAGAATTCATATTTAACTAGTGTAATTCCTTTTCCCAGGCTTTGATTGAATTAAAATGATTAAAATTATTCACTTACTTAAGATTCAGTTGTATTTAGATTAAAAAATTTAGAACGAAGAAAAAAACATATTTTAATTTTGACTTCAAATTAACCAAAACAAATACGAGCTGCAGACGATATTTTAAAACTTTATTAATAAGAACTTCCTGGAAGCAAAGAAAGAAATGAAATTTCCAATGGAATTTCAATTTAAAATGTTCGAATGAATTTAAAATTAAAATGCTCGAATTAGCTGAATGCAACCGTATGCCAAATGATTAATTTTTTTAAACGTTAGAATTATTTAATCCTTAAAAGAGTAGAATTTAGAAATAAATATTAAAAATAATTTTGACTTCAAATTAACCAAAATAACTTGAACCACAAACGATATTTTAAAATAATATTAGTAAGATATTCACGTCTACTGAGAAAGAGATGAAATTTACAACGGATTTGAATTTGAAATGTTCAAATTAGCTAAATGCAACCGTATTACAAACGATTAATTTTGCAGATATTAGAATTATTTGATAGATACAAGCATTAAAAATATTTAAATAGTATACAGAGATAATCGTCTGATTAGAATACATTTCACACGATGAAACATTTCAGTACCCTTAGGGAAGGAAATTAAAGAAATAAATTCTTTAAAATTCCACGAATGCTACTTAATTATTTATTCAAAAAGCTACTTTGAATTCCCATTAGGGTAATGAAACAATTTCCTCAAAAGTAAATGCTTAAATTTTCTGCAGTAGAGGATTTAAAATATTTACTTTCGTTGCTAATTAATTTTCATGGAATTTCTATATTCTTTGAAGGTACCTATTTATAAAAGGATACATTTTCCTAGAAAATGTTTCTGAGAGACATAACTCTCTAAAACAGTTTCAAAAGCATTTGTTTTATTCTGCCAATGAAAAAATACCTTTTATTTTATAGAAGAATTGAATGGAATTATTGTAAAAATTTATAAATATCTATTTGGCTTTATCTCTGAAAATTTTAAAGTTATTATTGTTATCAAGAATACATGTGAACTAAAGCTGAAATAACTAATACATAAAGATATAAATGAAATTTTTAAAATTAATTACTTTCTTATAAAGCCATGGAACAAATAAACATAAATAAATTTGGTTATTACAAAGTAAATTTTAAATATCATTAGAATATCAGAAAGTTTTGGAATCTGCTCTTTATTTTAAGCAATAAATCCTTGACTTCCATAAACATAACACATTTTGGTAACCTCATCTAAAAATATCTGTACTCTTTTGGCAAGTTGTATATCTCATTTGACTCATAAGGATTGACTTCGCTTAAATTAAAAATTAAATTTACTCAATAAAAAGCGTTTTTAAATTTGAATTATTATAAGTGTATTTGAAATATGAAATTTTTACTTTATCGTATTTGAATTATATAGGAAGCATCATATTAGCGAAGCAATTCGAGATTATGAGGAATCTAAAAGCTTCTGACCTCCAAGAGTTGAAATCAAAGATAACTAATAAACGTATTTGTTTAGGAACATAAAATTTATATATGGTTTTAACACCAAATTTTTAAGTTTCTTTAAAATATAATGTGAATTTCATTCAGAGGAAGTCTGTCTGTTCTGCTATCTGAATTCTCTCTAAAATGATAACAACAAAAAAAAAAAGAAAGAAAGAAAGTTTAATGGGTAAAATTACACTTGATAAACCATCAAGTGTAAATTTCTCAAAAGATTGGAATTAAATCTATTAAAGTTTTGACTTCCTATCTGTCCGTACTTTTACAAGTCTGTAAATGCGATGAATAAAAAAAGTAATTACTCAAATATATAACATTTAGTATGCGATATTCGTAGCTTTGTCTCAATTTTGGCTTAAAAAATGTGCCGAAACAAAAAAATCTTTTCTTGTATCTTGTATCTTGCCAATAGATACAAGATATTAATAAAACTTTTAAATTTATACCAAAAATAAGTATTCTATAATTATTGTTCTTTAATGCAATGCATGAACTTTTCCATACTCCAGCAGGGTTAGGGAGATAATACCTTTATTATAGAATCTCCAGGAACGTTTTGGGGAGACTATTTCTACTGGTTTATATCAATTGTTAGTCATCCTGTGCAATCAACTGTTTTGCTGAAAGTATGGATTATGTTTAATTCTAATAAAATCTCCCATGCATATCTTGATGCTATGATGATTCTTTCACGAAAGAATTTTTAAACATGAAAATATGATAAATAAAGTCGTTTTTATTTTTACTCATGATGTTTTTATTAAAGATATGAATCTTTCAAATGGAGTTAATTCCCAAGTAACATAATGGTTAGTTAATGGTTCTAGCTGCGCATTGTCTTTAGTGCAATTTAGTGTGCCGATGGCAAACATAATGTTTTTTTTCTTTTTCTTTTAACAACAAAGGAGAGATAATTGAAAGATTAACTATTTGGTGAAACAGCGAAAACGAAATGAGTTTTATAGCAAACATTAAATATAAACGTTTACAATTATTAAAAAAAGCATTTTTATAAATCTGTCAACATTGTGGGGGAAAATTACTTGTTAATTAAATATTATTAAAAAGAGAATCTATTTTGTATCATTAAAATTTCTAGTAGTACATTATTAGTTTTAAACGTTGCTGCATAGATAGAAAACAGAATTCTTTGGTTTTGGAGAATGAAATGAAAATGACATGATCAAATATTTGATAAAGCATTGAAAGCGATTAGAGAACAAAAGTAAAAAATATTATTGTGAAATAGTAAAATATTATTAAAATGTGTTTAAAAATTAATTAGATCTATTCTGAATTCCTAGGGTTTTTAAATGGTGTCAAATTTTTTTTTTGCTGGTGTGTTTTCGGAATGTACCGTAAATAAGATCAAATCCTGCCTATATTTTAAATAATTCAAATTCAAATTCAATCTCAAGACAAACAGGGAGCCGCGGTGGCCTAGTGGTAAGGTTTTGGTTTTGGAACAGGAAATTTTCAGGGTCGAGACTCGATTCCACCGAAGAACCGTTGTGTAAAGGTCTCTTGCGTATTAAATCTGTCAAGCCAAATGTCCCCCCGCTGGTGTTGTGTGGAGAGCGGGGTGCCAGCTCAGGTGTCGTTCTTGTCGTCTGACTGTGGTTCAAAATTACGAGGTCCTTTCCAAAACAGCCCTGGTGTTGTTCTACAACGGGATGTTAATGTAACTAAACTAATTCAAGACAGACAATCTAACCAGGACTGCGCAAGCTCGCAAACACATGCACGTATCTCTCTTATTATTGTATAAAATAATTTTTTTTTTCACTTTTTAGCTTTCAGCTTTCTTAATAATATTATATTATGAAATCGTGAAATCAAATTTTCTTAATTTAGCTACTAGATGGTTTTATGAATATGGAATTATCATTTAGTTATATTAATTTATTAATCAATAGTTTAGTTCTTAAAGCTCTAGAAAAGTGTATCTTTATCAAGACTCTACAAATGCATAATATTTCGAAGTCCAAGAAAAGTATTAAAAGGAATGACTGATGGATGAGAAATCATTTTATTCAAATGAAAAAAGTTGTTAAAAATGGAGTTATTGATGACACGATTCTTAAATATTTTCTGAAAACTGATTTCCGACTATTGAAAATTGTAAAATTAATTTTCAATGATGATTTTGAAAACATAATACCACATTATTAAATTTGATCTTACCATAAACAGCTTTTCATTGTAATTAACAATAAATGAAAATTTGTTATGAAATTGCGTACTCATTAAAAGTATCGAAGTTTCAACAAGTAAACTTTTCCAGATTAAGTTTAAATAACAAGTTCTAAGCTAGAAAACAAGCATCTAACGACAATAACATAATAATTGTAATTTCGAAACTTCAACTACATCCCTTACAAGATATCTCGATATTTAATGCTTGATTCCCTCTCTAATTATCGAAAACTACATGGATGGAGCAACCCTTTAATCGTTTGACAATTCAACCAGCGTCGGCTTGGAATTTTAATTATTATTTGTCCGACAATGCTTCAAATTCCGAGACTCGAATGAATGGGTGATTCTCGAATTACATGCTTATGAGATAACTGCGAGATTTCTGAAATTCCCGTTCTTTACTGCTTTTGATTCGATCGAATGCATACTAATTGGTATTTATTTTCAAATTAATGTGAGTCAATTAATATTAAACTTGATTTCATTTGTATTTTTTGAGGTATTTCTCTGTAAGAAATAAAGAAGATTAGAACCTGAGTAAATAATTTTATTTTTAAAATTTACTAATGTGTCCTGAAGAAATTTAAGCGTAATTAAAATGAGCATGAATATACATTTTCATTGTTTTAGCCATTTGCATTATATTGTAACATGCATAAAAATTATCTGAAATTTTAAAATATTTTTTGTTCTAATCTATTGTAAAAATTATGTTAAATTTTGATCTATTTTTGGGCTTTTAATTTTGTGATTGTAAAATTAAAGGACTAAATTTAATAAAATAAAATAAATCTCACTGAAAAATTATTTTTTAATTTTCAAATAGTAATTTTTTTTTGAAATTTGATCCAAAGCTATTAGGAAGGATGTTAAAACTTTGAACCCTTTATAATTTTAAAACTCAAATAAAATTTGCAAAATTTTACCTTAGAGAGTATATATTAATCAAATAGAAATTTCATACTAAATTGAGCAGTTCTAGGTTCAGCAATCAGATTTAACCTGGAACTGCTAAATTTGGCAGTGTTTTGAATGCTCTTTTTTTTTTTTTAACATAACTTCCATTTTAGCATGTTGCACATTGCAGTTTACGGATATCATACCAGTTTATAATCATTATCATACAAAACGAATGTAACTCAGTCCTTATCAACTTTCACATATGCTAATAAATTATCATATTGTAATAAATTATCATATAGTAATAAATTATCAATATAACTTATTACTATGTTACTATTACTGTTTGGCAGTTCGGCGAAGAATCGAGTACGAAATTTTGATTGGCTGATTAGATCTAAATTTAATAAAGGTTTACGATTTTGTTCTGAAATCTACATGTAAAATATGACTGATATAATTTGTTATTTTTTAATTATTTATAATCTTACATAGCCACATAGATATTCTTTCTATCATAAATTTAATTCATAATTAGATAAATATGTACAATTTCGTATGCAAGAATTTGAGATAATATGTTCATGTAATCTCGAATAGATAGATTGACAAACAGTCAATACATTGATGATTTCGCAGGAATTTGAAACATCGCATTCAGGTACTCTCGAATAGAGAATCTGATAGATATTCAATTCAATGACGATATTACTAGAATTTGAGATATCGCTTTCAGTCACTCTCGAGTAGAAAGATACTAAACTATTGTATTCCAATCCATCGACGAATTTGTAGGAATATGAGATATCATGTTCACGTATACTTGAACAAATGGATTGATAAAGAGTCAATTAACACATGAAGATTCTGATCTAATAAGTGGTACACGAATTCCTTAATAATATATGGTTGCGATTGTACACGTATTCCTTATAATTTTATGGTTAAAATTATATAAAAATTTGATCTATTGAATTTTAACAGTCTGAAATTATTGTATTCATATGCAGTACAAAATGCAATATTGTACTGTTACATTCATACTTTGGGAAAGGTACAGAAAGGTACAAAGAAACTATTGCAATCATCAAAAAATTAGAATTCGAGGTATTGGCGAATATCTCCATTTTAGGTCTCACTGAATGCGAACACAGCTTTTTAAAATTGTCTGTCCGTGTGTCCGCTCATAATCTGTAAACACAATATCTTAAAAATGATTTGGGTTTGAAATAAAAACTATGGTATATGGTTTTTACATAGCATTTGTATATTGGTATTAAATTTTGAATCAAATCCATTTAGATGAAGTTTGTATGTCCCACTGTTCTAATGTAAGTAATTCAATAGCTACAAAATGAAGAAATTTAGACGGATAAACTATGAAGCATAAAGTCAAGTTCTGAATTGTAGATATGGTATTAACTTTGATATCAAAGAATTGGCCGTATTTCAGCCTGAATTTTCACAAGTATATAAATGCGATAATTCAGAAATCTAATGATCTAAATTTATGAAAATTAGCATATAATTTTGTGTTTACAATTCAATTGTAGCAAATGTTGTTTTCAGTCAGTTGGGGAAAATGAGTCTAAATCATAAATTCAATTTACCTACACTATTAGCCGCATGTCATGGATTAGTTGTCAAATAAAAAAGGCCAACAATTTCTCAAAGATTCTGTAAAAATGCTTAATTTGGCCAAGGGTCTATAATTTTCAATTATTATTCATCAATGCTACGCAAGGCATTCACAGCCTTATACAAGGTTCGCAATTTTACTAGAGAGAAGGGAGAGCGAGAATATTTTGAGGGAGCATGCGAGAAATTTTGGGGGGAGACCCCTCATTTGATTGTTTATGTTGTTATTGTTACTTATGGTAATTTATGAGTCAGCTGATAGTATCTGTCAGCGATATAAACCAAAATGTGAGTCTTTTGTTTTTTCAGTCGTGCCAATTAAGGTCAGATGTGCGACTTAACTACTTCATGCTCCACATTCACAACCCCTTTTTACAGAGGAGGACATTCATACACCTCACAGACAGAACACAGAGAAACAACCATGCTCGAACCAGGATTCTAACCCAGGATGCCCCGACATGGAAGACTCGCTACCCTTATTTCAGGACGCCAGCGAATGTTAATATAAAACTTGAAATTGATTCCAATATTAATGTTAGCATATTTCGGATTAAATGGAACGCTTTTTGCATTGAAGTTTGCTAATAGAAAGAATTAAATAATAATTAAACAATAACAATCATAAATGCTGTGGATGACACATATTTTTCCTAAAGAAACATTCTGGAAATATTCATAATATTTTAGAGAGCGTTATTTAGAAAAAAAAAAGTTGTTGGGAAAAAAGAATGGAAATTCAGCCTTTGCTACTCGGAAAAGCAACTCAAAGAAAAATTATTCAGCTAACACAAGGACTTGCTTATTGCTATGAAAAAATTATTTACTATAATCTTACCATTTTGTAGATATTTTTAATAATCAAAATTTAAAAATAAATGAATAAAACGTCAAAATAATGCACCTTTTCGGAATAGTGAGTAAGAGTATAAAATGGTGATATTCATAAAAAATTACTAAAGAATATGAAACAATGTTTTTCGGATGCTGAGAGATCTGAAAAGTATAAATTCGTTAGCTCGAAGTCGAATTGTTTGATTATAAGAACATTTTCCATTTGTATACGAAAAAGTAATAAAAATTAAAAAAATTCTTGTAGAACATATTCCAGAATCTGTCTAAAAGATTAAGAACTAAATAGCGAGAATCAAGTAATAGCAACCAATAACGATCATAAATGCTACGAATATCAAATATTTTTCTAAAAATATTTATTATTGTTTAGTAATTACAGAAAAAGCTATTGGAAAAAAAAAAGAATTCAATATTCCTAATCGATTTTATCAAAGATTATGAAACTTGTTTTTTAGCTGGCGCAGAGCGATCTCAAACGTATAAATTTATTATTAACTCGAATTCGGATTTTTTAAAGATTTTTACAACATTTTCTCTTTTTATAGTTCATATGTGATAAAGTACTAAAACATAAGAAAAAAAAAACAATATTTAGAGTATATTCCAGCATCTGGCAACGAATCTGTTCAAAAGGGACTAAAAAGGAAGAATTAAATAACTTTAACCAAAAACAATAATAAATGCTGAAATATTTTTCTTAATATATATATATACTAGCCGCCTTTGGCGACCAGTTGGTTCGCCATGAGTAATGTGTTCTAAAATTTTCAATTAAGTCACATATTCATTAGCCCTGAAGCAATTCCGGGCATTGATTGGCCTGAAATTAAAAATGTTTTTTTCCGTGATGCTGCCAAAATATTAAATATGTTTTTTTTAAAGAAAGCGAAAAAGAAAAAAAAAATGATTGAATTAATGATACAGATATTGTAAACGATTATAGAAATATGCCATTAAGTCGGGATTTCAATGCATATCCTGTCTAAATTCAATTAGGTTTACCATAAATAAAGAAGATTTGTTGAATAAAATGATTTAGATATTGCAAAAGATTATAGAAACCTTTGCGTTGCATTTATTTTTTTCGAAAATATCACATTTTATGTTTCTTTTATTTTATCCAGTCACGTGCTAAAAGTATCATTTCTTTAGATTTATTTTACGATGATAGTTTTTTTTTAATTTGAACTTCCGGCATTCTTTTATTTTATCTAGTCACGTGCTCAAAACATGGTTAAAATATTTCTTTAAAAATTCTTTAAAAATAGAAGCTTACGTTATAAATTAAAAAATCTGATATCGTTAGAAAGCTAATTTTTTTAATCTTTAAATGGATATAAAAATCATGTTTGTGCAATCATATTTTCGGAAGTTATAGCGGAAAAACGTCGAAATTTCGCTTAAATTTTAATTAATTCAAATTATAATTAAAAATTCGAAAAAAGGGCTCAGAGGTGCACATTCCCAACCTTCACGATATACATGTACCAAATTTGGTACTGTAGGTCCAACGGTCTGACCTGTAGAGCGCCAACACACACACACACGCACACACACACACATTGAGCTTTATTATAAGTATAGATATAGATATTTAGAATGCATTATTTATAAACTATAATTAAAGTTATTAAAAAAATAATATTCATTACGAAAGAGTATAAAACGGTGCTTTTTGAATGTAGACAGATCTGACATGTTTAAATTCGTTAACTGCTAGATTCGAATTTTTCTGATGTTTACAGCATTTACTCTTACCATACTCCGTTTATGAGAAATTATTTTTTAAAAAAGCAATGTTTAGAACATATTCTACCATCTGTCAAACAGATTAGAGACTAAATCCCCAGATTCTCCTAAAATGTTCTTCTTTCGTAGACAAGTATTACTTTGTAACAGATAGACATTTTAAAACTACCATTCAAATAATTTACTCATTTAATGCTCGAATTCCTTTTCCTATTACGAATTTATTTGAATGAAAAATTGAAACACATGTATATGTATTTTTAAGTTCCGCCATTAATTTATTTGTTTGAAGTAGTTTCGCACGAAACACTTCGAGAACATTCAAGGTCTCAGAAAGTGACATCTTCTTTGTCACAGAAAGTTGAGTAATTCCGGTATCCATTTTGGGAATAAGCAAATGAAACAGAGCGCAATAAATAGCTTTTGTTGGTCCATTAATGTTGCTGTCTTAATGGCGCCATCTTATGAAAGAAGCAATTCCCATCGAAGAGACAGGAATAATGGACAATATCGTTCGAGTGCGAATAAGTTATTTTCCTTTCAATGTTTCGATAAAAGTAAGGTCAATTTCAGATGCTGTCTGGTGGAAGAATTGTTCTATAAAAGTGCATTCGCCATTTTTCTAGAAAATAGAAGAAATGTGAATAAAATTCTCTGATGTGGCAGTAAAATATGAATAGATAGAAATTTATGAAATGTTAAGTTTCTATTTGTGACAATTTTCAAAAAAATATTTATGCTTTTATTCTATTTGTGATTCTTTGATTGCAAATAAATATTTGTAGTTTAAGTATCCAATCATAATATATTAAGAATATTCGGTAGTCTTGTTGATTTTAATTCTAGAGACATTTTTTGAAAATTTGCCAATTGTACAACTTATCTTGAACATAGAGCAAAGTTATAACGTATGTAGAATAAACTATGAATATTAGTAGTAAAAAATCAAATTAACTCAAAGTTATCAAATTAACAATATATCAAAAATCACTATTTTCGAGAAAAAGTTTAAAGGTCGAACGATTTTGAGATGGGAAAAAAAAATCGTTTTCTACATAACGACGCATGCTTAATCTGATAGTCACGAGATTGTTTCAAACCGGCTTAAACTGGTTTTTCCAGAGAAAAAATTTTTAGAACTCGATTGATTTTTAGATGGTGAAAACACCGCCGCTTTTCTAAATGTTGGTGTTGGCGAAATATGATTCATGTGATAACATGATGTTATTTTTCTACTGGGTTGATACCCCTCAAATTAAAAAAATCTATTAATGTTCTCAGATGATAAATGTATGAAAAAATATTATCAAAATTTTCAATTGATAATATTTTAATTATTTCATTCTTTTCCCCTTTACTACTATTTTATTAAGATATTTGGTATAGATACTTAAATTGTAAGGTATTTGGTAACTTTTATCACTTTGTTCTGTGATACTAAATGATATCAAGTGGTGACAGTAAACAGAATATAAAATTATTTAACCAATTAAAAATTTTTTAAATTTTCTTTAGAGCTGCTGACAATGTGAACAAATGATAGACAACTTCATATAATATGCATTATGTACCTAAATTTTGCAAATTAAGCATTGAACTTATTTTTCATTACAGGAATCCCGCGTTTCAGTATATTTTTGTAATGTTTTGTTTTCGAAATCTTGTTATCTTTCAAAATCCGATTCCCTGAAAAACTGCTATGCAAGCGGGATTTTTGATAGGAAATTCTGTCTATTCCAAATTTTCTCCCTTTAGTGAGGCATGGAGTTTTAGAGAAGGGATGAGAACTGATGTGCTACCCTCATCTTCCGATCTCGATTCAAAATTACGCCATCTATCTTCATATAATCCTAATTTTGCTTCAAAACTGGGTAATAATGTTAGATACTATTTATAATAATATTACATATTTAATTATTGTAACATATTTTACTACGCATACATCTACGCATTTTTTCAAATAAGTAAAACCCATTCTTTTTTACTTTCTAGTGCACGAAAGTAAAAAAGAATGAGTTTTATAGAAAAAGTATATTAATCATCCTCCCCCAAAAAAAATCGAACACGAGATTTTGACGAATTTTCACGCTTTAGACCTTTTTGATTTTGGAAAGAGTCCGTCTGTCGCTCCTTGACAAAGATAACTCAAAAATACTTTGAGATGAAATTTGGCACGCAGACTTAAAGTAAAAATTGTAAACTTCTATCACATTTAGAGCAAAATCCGTTCGTAGGAAATTTATTTGTCCGGTGTACGAATAAGAATAAGTACGATAGTTGAAAAACAGAGAGAGGAAGATAGAAAAAATTCGGTACACAGTTTTGACATCTATAGTTTAGAAATTCATTAAATTGAGTTAAATCCAATAAACGATTGACCAACTGTTGGTTTGTGATTTCAAACTCAATCGCAATAACTCAAAAACGTAGTGACTTAAATTTATCATATTTGGAACTTGAATTTGTGACTTTAAATGCAATTTTATACAAATTTTTCCTGTCCGTTTGTAAGAACAATTTTGAAACCCAAATCCAACTGTTTGGATACTTTTGAATACATGCCAGAGACTAATCTCCAAAATATTCTTCAAGAATCATACCATACATTCAGTGAAAATGTTAAATTCACACCAAATGTTATTAATGTAGAGTTATGTAAATGCCACACAAAATATTCATTAGGATAATAAATTTACTAAAACTTATGAATGAACGTTCAGGGGGAATCACTAGACCGGGTTTTAGTGGGAGTTCTGAATTTCAAAAACTATTTCTTCTTCCATTTCTCTTTTGTTTTCTCTTATGAATAAACCTTCCCTTTCTTTTTTGTTTTCTTTTATGAATAAAAATTCCCTATATCTACTCTTCCAGCTTTGTTTTCATTTCTTATTAATCATCCTTCCTGTTAATTCTTTTTTGATTGTGTCAATAAAAAGGGAAGTTTTATTCTGAAATATGAGTCTGCATTATGCTTTCTAAGCTGAAATTTTTAAAATTAAATTTGATCTTTGAAAGTACACATTAATATCTAAGTAAAATGTTTAACTGATGAATCAAAACAAATAAAGATAAATCTAGCAGCTGAAATATTACAATTTACTTCATCGAATAATTTCAGTCAAAAATAAATAAATATTAGGATTTTCAAAAAAAATTAAACAAGTTTTAAAACTTTAATAAATAAAAAGTAATTAATAAATTAATAAAAGATCAATTTATACCTCACAAAATTATATTTATAAATTATTTTTTTACCGATATAGTATAAACGAAGAACGTGTTCACAACTTCTAATTACTTGCTTCGAATGGCACTAACTGTGGTGAAGTAATAGGGCTAGTCATTAGGATAATGCTCAGCAATTATTCTGCTTAGAAAATTTTAAAATCCATTGCCTAACAAGCATAATATAAGTTACTCTTTTTACAACCCGTCCTTGGTTTCCACTACTAAATAAAAAAAGGAAGATTTGGAATCTTCAAGAAAGTGTAATAAACACATATTCTTATTTATACTTCAGATAGTAAAATACTTGTTATTTTACTTTTTAGTTTTCTAATTTTTACTCTTTAGTTATTTCATTAATACTTTATTGTTTGAAATATTATGAAAACCTGCTCTACCTATTGAAATCTATTTGTTTCTTAAATTTCTTATTACGTGAAGCAAGAAGTAGCTAATAAAAATTAATTAAGATTATCCATAAACTGGTTCTGAAAATATTTAAGCAACGTTTTGTCCGTTAGAATACAAAAGTATACAAAATTTTAAATAATAAAAGTATATATAAAAACACATCAGAAAATGATTGATTATAGAATTATATTTTTTTCACCTTAGAACGAGCGAAATTAAATAGAAATTTGTTATTAAAAACTGTGTAACTGATTCAGAATGTTCAGATTTTTATTTTTTATTTTGAAATTATTTGAGATATTAGTAATACTTTAAGATGTAAACGTGAAATCCAAATTGTTCTTTTTTTCTGAAACTACGTAAATAATATCTTCTTCTGAATCAATAATAAAACATGTGATACGTCTTTGGGTTTACGTAGTCAAATTATGTGATGCCAATTTAAGGGAATAAATTTCATTGTGCATGACATTTGATAGTAGATTGTTTTACCCTAATTTGTGACGTCATATCTTTAAACGTTATGACGTCATGCATTTCCCCCTATGCAATTGCCCATTGGATTACAGAGTTAGAGCAGTGGTTTTGGCTTGTGGTATCATTTTGATTTTTTTGTATTATATGTTTAAGGAATTAATAACTTTCCACGTGAATAATTATTTTTCAAATAGTTCTCTCTGGTAGTGTCAGTTTTCGAAAAATATCATGATATTTTTATCCAGAAAAGCTATATATTTTTCATCATACTTGAGTACGATCTATTTAAGTTTTTTATTACTGATACCAATAAATCAATTTTCATTAGCTCCTGATTGTCATCTGTAGTGCTTATCAAAATCAGTTTATCAATATTTCAAGCAATTAAAGGATAGACATAGATAACTTAGAGATGGAAAAGCCAACAGAATTTGAAAACAATAAACCTAAACGATTTAATTCGTTTATTTGTATAAAAATCTCGAAACGAAACTATAATACAGATAGAAAAGACAAGCATAAAAAAGTTTTTGTAAACGATATCATATACAAAAAGTAAGTTAATCTAATTGAAAAATGAATATCGTTTTCTCTTTTTTCAGTTTTTACAAATGATTTATCATTCGATAATTTACTTTTCAAAGAAGTAAAAGAAACTTAACAACTGAAACTTTCTGTGAGAAAAGCCAAGAAAAAAATTGAATTGACACAACTGGACCATGAAGATATACAGTGACTACAAAAAGTATTTGCACATATGAGTTCTTGTTAACAATTCGTAAAAAAATATACTAAAAATGTAAAAAATGTAAATGTAATAAATTTTTTTTTATAATTTTAAAAACAAAATAAGCTTATTCATCTAAATCATTACAAAAATACACTAATATGAATAAAAATAAAATTTTGAAACAAAATTAAAATATTTTATGTCCAAAAAGTATTTGCACACTCAACCCAACTTTAGCAAACTTGCATTTTCATGCTAATTATTTGATACCCATCCATCAGTAAATAACATACATAAGAGAACTATAAAAAGAGGTATTGTCGATTCTTTATAAATTGATTATCGATTTCTAATTGTGATGGCAGTTAAGAAATCTAAGTTGCCAATTTCGTTTCGAGAAAAAAGTGTTTATCTTCGTGAAAATGGTCTAAGTTTTAGAGAAACGGGTAAAAAAAAAGTAAATGTTTGCTTTTCTATTGTTCATTACATTATAAAACGCCATAGAGATAGAGGATCTACATCTAATAACTTGCGTTCTGAACACCCAAAAAATTTTCACACCGAATTAAGCGAAAAATCCTAAGAGAAGCATTAAAAATCAATTTTTTTAGTGAGATTACATTAGCAAATAATGTAACTTCAGTATCTGGAGTTCAAATTTGTGCCCAAAGTTTTCGAAATGTCCTGCAAAATATCCAAATTTATGGAAGATCTTCTAGGAAAAAACTTTTCATAATTGAATAAAATAGACTGAAGAGATTTGAATTCGCTAAAGGATATATTAATAAGCCAATGGATTTTTGGAAAAATGTCATATTCTCCCATGAGAGTAAGTTCAATATCTTTAAACCAGATGACAGGAAATTAGTTTGGAGGAAGCCTTGCACTTCTTTTCATACAAAAAATGTATTACCGACAGTTAAACATGGAGGGGGCTCTGTTATAGTTTGGGAAGACATGGCTAGCAAAGGAGTTGGTAATTTGTATTTCATCGATGGAAATATGACAGCTCGAACCTATATTGGTGCGTTGCGTGATAGTTTGTCACGAAGTGCAGTCAAATTGGACATCAGTATCAGTAAGACAATGATCCCAAGCAAACTGCCGACTGTTTTTGTTTTATGATGTATTAAAAAACTTGCTACTCCACCACAATCACCAGATTTGAATCCTTTGGAAAATTTTTGGAATTCTTTGGATTTAAAAATAAGAAAACGAAGATTTCAAACAAGTCAG
Organism: Argiope trifasciata; assembly: GCA_026543055.1. Taxonomy (NCBI): domain Eukaryota; kingdom Metazoa; phylum Arthropoda; class Arachnida; order Araneae; family Araneidae; genus Argiope; species Argiope trifasciata. The sequence continues at coordinate 245,386 of JAPMOQ010008662.1, read as the reverse complement.
TATTTCAACAAGCTCTTATTAAAGAGTGGTCTAATACTGACCTTACTATTACTGAAAATTTAATTAAATCAATGTCGGAAAAATTACAAGCAATAATAGATGCTAATGGAATGCATACTAAATATTAGTTATTTGAAATTTGCTTATAAATTATATTTTTTTGTATTCATCTTGGTATGCAAATACTTATTGACATGCTATATTTAAATTTTGTAACAAGAAAAATCTGTTACTGATGTCTTTTTTCCCGTTTTTAGATGATTAAACTTATTCTAGTTTGGCAATCCTAATTTTTGTATTTCTTAATGCTTATTTTTATGAATTACAAACAAAAAATGTAAGTGTGTGAATACTTTTTGTACCCACTGTATGATTAAGAAAAAAGCTGTTACATCATAAATATTTTGAATATATTAATACACTTCTAAATGATATCGAAATCACCATAATTAGAAAACTTTATTTTAAAAAGCCACTTTAAACGTATAAAATTCAAAAATTAGGAACATTCTTCAAATCACATATTTTTTAATTCAGAAAAAACTTTTACAATATTTCTTTCCACTTTTTTATATTTCCGTAATAACTATCAATTTTAGATAACATTTAAAAATTCATATGTGAAAAGAGCTAAAGATACAGCTATAGCTCATGATGCTAAAGTTTCGACCATGGCATAAGAAAGTTGCGCTTTCAAAATATACCGTAGGCCCATTGTATTTCAATTTAGACTGTCATATTTCAATTGTCCTTTTTTAAATACCATGAATTTTCGACGAGTGAATTGTCATATTTGATATCTGAATAATTTTTTAAAAAATGAGACCAGAATCAAAACAGCTTTTGAACTTCTTCTAGATATAATTATTCTTACTAAACTGAAATGAAATAGTTGAATTCCTACAGAACAAGAAGGGAATATTATAGCATAATAATCATGTTGTCATTACAATGTATTAAACATTATAAATCTGGGGAAAAGTATGACTTATTTTATTGCCTACTTTACCACCGCTTGGTTGTTTTTACACCAAGTTTGTAATTTCATAAAAGTACCTGGAAAGTCAAGTTTCGTATGGCAAATTTTCTTTTTTTTTTTTAGTGAAATCGTACTTTTTCGGAGAAACTATTTAGATGCGAATCACATACTGATTACATATGAATATTTTTCAATTTTACGTACGTATGAATATTATTTAAACAAAAAGAATGAATTTAGTGTAACATATTATTCTAAGTGGTTTATACAATAATTGTCTTGTTTTTGGAGGAGATGAACGTATCCGAATTAGGTTAATATCATATAGCTCCGTCTCACTAAATTTTGAGGTAATAATTATTCTTTGTTATTCTTTTCTAATTATTCTTTGCTATTATTCTAGTAATTATTCTTTGGAAACTATGAAATTGCTACACTACACTTTCTTTCAATTAAATTTGGAACAGAAGTATTTCAAAATGTAAATATATTTGAAATAAAACTACATTTTTAAAATTAGATGATGCATTATGAAAGTCGAATCTGTGATTAAGCACACTACTATGAAATTTAATAACAAATGAATCATAAAAATCTAATGCAATAGATTTTTATGATTCATTTGCTATAATCATTATATAAAAAATTTGATAAAATAAAAATTGTATTTTATAAAAGATTTGATATAGATTTATAATTTTGAAGTAACAACAACTTCCTAATGTAAGCTTTCAAAAATTTTTCAGCTACCATTCTGCAAGACAGAAAAGCATTATTCAAAATTTGCTTTTTTTCAACCGCAGGAAGTCCAGCTTCATTAATCTCAAATGTTGAGATTAATAAATATCTTGAAATCATATTTTTGAAGATTACTTAATAATCTTTTTATATTACCTGTATTCGAGAAAATAAAAATGCTATTAATTTTGCTACTTATTCTAAATTATGATTTCTTTTTAAATGATTCAATAATTCCAAGCAAAAATTTAATGATTGAACCGCTCCACGCTTGTATGAACATGTTTAAAATTCAAAAATTACTTTCAAAATTTAAAGCTTTTTTAATTTTTTGAAGTAGTTTCGAAACAAATGCTTCTGTAATCGTCAAAGCCGATGGACCTAGAAAAAGTGAAATTCACTCTGTCACAACAAATTAAGATCGCTTGAAGTCAGTTTTCTCAGAAACAAAATAATTAAAGGAAAATAAATTGCTTTCATTCCTTTCATTAATGCTTCTTTCTTAATGGCACAACATAATAAAAAGAACACTTAGAAATCAAAGAGGCAGAAATAATGGCAATTCCGTTCAAGCGCAAATAAGTTATTTCCCTTTCATTCTTTTAATAAAAACAACGTCGATTTCCGATGCTTCCAAGCAGAAGGCATACATCACAACTCTTCACAAGAAGTTCGTTTGTTTTTTGGACAGAACTGAATGGACGTTTGCGTGTAAGTTCGAGGAAATAATCAATTCTGAAGAAATAAGAATTTATGTTCTGTTAAATCGAAATGAAGCACTGTTTCCGGACAGGGAAATTTAAAAATGAAAAGACAGATTTAGTATTTTTCAGTTTCGTTAAGGTAATTTTCTTTTTGGAAAAATGAGATTATTTCCAACCGAATGTATTAATAATAAAATCAAATATGATTATGTTTGACATAATTTTCATTTCATATAGTTCATGAATCTAATTTAATTTTACAAATAGATTAGATTTTAAATAGAGATTATTTCTGACATAATTTACTGAGATAAGATATTTTTATTTTTGATGTTTATGAGCTTTTGAAACATAATTACGAATGCAATGAATTATGTTTGCAGTATTTTTATAAATCCAGACGAATGTCGAATTATTTAAGAATTATAATATTTAATTTTCCAATTCAAGATAAGAGTTTCCGTTTTTCAAATGGCAATGATATTAAAATCAAACGATATTTTTAGAATAACTTGAAATTCTTCTTGTGTTATGACATATGTTTGCTTTACATGCTTATTTATATACTATTTTTAAATAGTTGAGGATAATATTATCTATTCTGAATGAAGAAATAAAACGTAAGCATTGTTTCTAAAAATATATTTTATAGAAGATGCCTTTATTTAGAAATTCTCTTTTATATAATTAATGTTTTTTATTCAAATTAAATCTTCTAATGAAAACATTAAAAAAAACCAAGCGGTTTTTTTGTTTGTATTTTTTGTGTACAAACTTTCTGATTATTCATTGTTTTTAAAAATTTATTTTTAAGCTATGATTTGACGAAATCAAGGTCAACATTTTTATTCAGTGTTAAAAAAATCACTTATTCGTTCTTCTAGTAAATAACTTTTGACATTCGAATGCTTGCAGCTGTATTTATATTATTAAAACATGCTTTTAACACCACCATGACATCATGAGACAAGACAGATGCTAAAGAGTTGTACGACATCTTATCTACAAAAAAAACTTACCTTTTCAGTTTTTATGAGACAGGACAGCTAGTAAAATCATGTGTCACTCCAAATTTACGAAAAAAATACATCAAGTTTTATTATTTTGTTCCATTGCTTTGTTTAGTCTCGATAAAACGATCAATGAGATTGCATTTGACAGATTCTCATTTCCTAACGTGCATAAATCTCATGAGATTTGATAACAGATAAAATGAAACGTAAGTTCTTTTTTATAAAAATATTGATTACTTTTCTTGTTTTGTTTTTGTTCTCGTAAGACGAGGGAGTTAATAAAAGGATATGTGATTTATTATTTAAAAAAATATTGATTATTTGTTAAATTTCTTTTAGTTATTATTAATTATTTTAGAAAATATTGATTATTTAGAAAAATATTGATGTTTTGCTTTACTACTTATCTAAAGTAAGATAGCTTAAAAGTGAATTTAAATTCTGATAAATTAAAAAATTATAGATTACTTTTATTATTTGAAGTCCCAAAATCGAATGTATCGCTCTAGAACGAAAAAAATGTGTTTATAGCTCTCTGTCAAAGCAACAGTTAAAATGCCTCAACAGCTAATTATAATCTGTTTACCATTTTATATTTTATTGCTAGAGACACATAATTAATCGTAAGTAAATTTACCTTTGAATTTATTCACTATGCAGTTTCGAAACTTATCATTTTTTGATATCTCAATCCGTTGTTCAAAATTGTGCGTTATTATATTATGCAATATTTCTCAATATTATACAGTATTGAGAACATCGTTTAAAATCCTACAATTTTGCACATTAATGGGTACATCGTTTAATACCATACAATATTATTCAATATTTTTTAATATCATACAATATTGTATAATACTGGACACATCACTTAATATCATAGAATCGCTACTCTAATAATCACTAATTCCTATAATTTGTGCTATTATTTTTTAATGAATCAATCTCTGTTTATATTTTGACCACTAATATTAACTAACAGGTATCTCCGTATCTTACTATATATATATTTTTCTTGGTGATATATATTTTTTGAAATTAAGTATGACTAATTTGTCGAGTAGCAAGTTGATTACAGAAGGTATTAGTGCTAAATTTTAAGAGAAGTCATTTTAAAATTTGCTATATTTTACATAAGAGATTGCATTGATGCTAAGACAATGACACAGTTATGCTCTTCTGTTATAAACCGATGAAATTTATTTTCTTTGTAGTAATATTATTTGCTTTATTAAACCTTTTAATGCTATATTTATAAAAATGCTAGTAGTTCTTTTTCATTTATTATAGCTGAATTTTACACATTATTCGTTTAGAATCTAATTTGAGGTCAGTAGAACACAAATATTTTTAATTTTAAGGACTATGTGCACTTGTTCAGGAAATGAATTTACTATTAAGAGCAATAACTATAAAATATAAAAAGTTTATTATTAAGACTATTAATGCTATAGCATACTATACATCTCTCTATATGTACTATAAAACTATTAAGTATACTTTTAAGAGTATTAACGAAATCTAAAATTTATCTGTGTGATATATTTGTAGAAATATTTGACACAAAAATTTATAGACACTAGAATGTTTAACAAAGAAGTAGTCTGTATTATACAGTAGTAGTCAGAATATTTATACTTATTATAAAAATGCAGCTAAACTAATTTGTAGTGCACATGAATCTTGCTTAATTACTTTAAATTCGAATTAATAAATTTCTTTAAAATCGAAAAAAGTTTGATTATTTTGATAAAAACTTTAAGCAATTAAACAAAATCTGTTTTTTTTGTAGTTTTTAACATTGATTTCCATCAGATAAAAGATGTTAACCTATTTTTAAGCTTTTAGTTTTTTAATTTTTCAAGACGTCGAAATTAGGAATAATTTTCATTATACTTTTAAAGTTGTTTCTTCTTCATATTTGACTTCATATGAATCATAGTCATATGAAGGACTTACGCATATCAGAATCAATGACTATGATTCTGACTGCTTATTTGATAGGAAATTTACAGTAAGTTATTAGAAAGGTTACGTTACTTTAAAGGGAGCTATTAATCTTAAATATTTGAATTAGGCAGTATTTTCTTGACTTTCATTAAAAGAATAGGAAATGACAGATATTTAAAAAAAATCCTAATTAAAAATAGAAACATTTCTTTACTATATTAAGGAATAAAATACTAGAATTAAAAGACAGGAAGATGCTTTTAAATATGCAATAATACTTTAAACTTATAGAAATGTATAAAAATTGCCTCAAATATTCTTCATGATATTTGTGTCATAAATAGAATCTTCTGTATCCAAAAAAGGACTTTAGCATATCAATCGTTTGTGACGGTGTATACGAGATTTCAGTTCTATTTGGGAAGAACTCTATTAGTGTGGGATATGATCCCGCTTTAACCATATAAATATAAACGAATACAAATTGCTAAGAAATTCTAAGAAATCTATAAGGAAAACATAAACTAATTTTTTAAATTGATTAAAAGTAAATAACTTTATATGTGAATTTCTTTCAACAATTTCTTATGTGTAATTCCTGTTGAATAACTTCACATATTTTAGATTTTATAACGTGCTTAGCTATTGTGTGGTTTCATTGTTTATCTATTTTTAAAAATCAAATTTTTTAAAATAAAAATGTTTTGATAAGAAAAAATCTTTAATGTCATTACTTGAAATATAATCAAAAGAAAATGTAACTAATAAAATCTATACACATTTCGAAAGTAATTTCTAAATCTAGCACTTGCACAAAGAAAAAAATTCGTGTAAACACTTATACAGATAAATAATAGAATAATAATAATAGATAAATAATAACAGAAATTCAAAATAAAAGGTTTGCAAAACAGGAAAATTCTCCAAAAAAAACCTCACCACCATATTTCTTAAATAATTTTAAATTAAAATATATTCGTACGTACATTTTAAAGGTAAAATTAATTCATAAATATATATATTAAAAACAAAATTCGTTTGGGTATATATTTTAAAAATAAATGTATTTCAAGAATAGTTATTATTCATATTCATTCAATAAATATCATACACAAGATTTTAAAAAATACTTTTAGTCATTGAAAAACTAAATATTTACCTTGTAAGAATAACGTGAAGCCATCTTTTACTCGTTCGTTCACAGAAAATAATTATATCAATAATAGGCTTCACATTTTTTTTTCTCAAAATTGCCATACAAATTCGGAAGTTAAAAAAAATTCTCAGTTATATAGTTATAAGAAATTTTAAAATCTTTTAGAAACAAATTTTTATCAGAAGATCGAAAATAATTCGGATAAAACCAACAGAATGTCTGGAAAAGTAGCGCTGCTCTAACAGGTGTGCCATAAAAGAACCGGCATGGCAAAGAAGCAATTTATGTATGCTCCGCGTTTCATAATATACGTTCCATCATTCCGATTACTGTATCTTCCCGCATCTCTCGAAATTACCCTGTTAAATATTTATGAATAATCGAAGCATATGTTCTTTGATGTGATGGTAATACTTACTCTTTTGGTGGAACATACCAGCTGTTCGGCCAGAAGAACCATCCTCGTTTTCTTCTTCAACGAGAAGAGTACAGCCCCTGTGATTAAAAAATGTGACAAAATCTCTAGGATTCAATCATTGGAATGTTCCTATTTTGAGAAAATCCTCTTTCGAATTGTCACATCGGATTTGTACGTGCTGCCATCTATCGAATTTTTTCGAAAGAAAAAGCAGATATCATTGTTATTCGGTATAATGTGGAATTAAATTTATTTAAGTAATGTTTTCTTGAATTTGTAACATGAACTAATTTTAATAGTATAATATTAGAATACTTAATAAATAGCTGTCAATGACTATCTAATATCTATTTATAAAAATAAATCGAAGTTGGCCCTGATCTTGCAAACATGCTTTATAATATGAAATCATTTTGCAAAACGTTTTTTAAATCTAAATATAACACAGATTTTTTTCAGTGTTTTTCATTTTAAAATCACAGGCGAAAAATTATTTACAATGGAAGTCATGAAGAATTTTCAATTTTTTTAATTGCTGTAAATATAGTTTTTCCTTGTTTATAGACGGATTAGAAAAAACAAACCTTAAGGTAACTAAATATTATGTTTTAAGGTTGCCCCGCTTTATATTTACATTTGATATTAATTTTTTCATTTAATTTACATTCCAAATTAATATATATTAATTATTTTTGTTTTTGAAAAATCAGGAGCAAACGTTATGAAACTTGCTATATCTTAAAAGGGATGCAATATGAAATCTGACACAAGTTTAACTGTGCATTTTCATTAAATGATAAAGAAAAAAATAGAATGCAATAATGGCAACAATAACGAAGATTTTTTTTAATTTAGCAATTATTTTACCAATTTGGCATCTAAATGTAGTATTATGCATTTAAACATGAGTTTCCAAAACGTAGATACAAATCAACAAATTAAATATCATCCATCAGATTAAACATCGAAAAAATGCTTTAGAAATACATCGATATAAAGTTTTTTTTTAACTACATTACATCGAAACAAGAAAAAGAATTACATTTTGCTATTTTGATAAAAGTCGTTGGGAAATTATGCTATATTTTTCATAATAAATTAATTTCCTTGCTATTTTAGCTATTATAGGGTTAGGCATTAGATTTACGGCTACATAACCTTTATTTTTGATTTTAAATGCAGTATTAAATCCCCCATCTTCCTTTTCTTTTGTATAGGCAAATTAATTTTAATGATCTTATTTTTTGTCAATTTCAGCTTTTATTTAAATCAGAGTCCTTTTAATACCCTTTTTTTTAACAGTATAATTACTCTAATAGCTATAGTTCCTCTTTTGAACGTAAAAACCAGTATTAAAATATTTCTTCCTATGGAATAAAGTTTGCTTTTATCTGATAAGGAATAACTACGGTTATATTAGATAATTAAAAATTTTCAACAAATTTAAAGAATTTGACTTTATTAAAGCTTTTTCATGCGTTTAAAGACAGAATTTTGAAAACGATTTTTCATTTACTTCCTGATTGGCTACAATTTCGAAATTTCTGATTAAATCTTTCTACGCTATATTAATATTCTATCTTAGAGCTGCATTTTCAATTAAATGATTAATTCAATCAAATTTTGATTTCATTTTTGATTTTGATTATCACCTATAAATGAATTTAAAAACAATTTTGAAATTCTAAAATATGTTTACAACAAAGAATTATATATTAAAGAACAGAAAGTAAAAAAAAATATTAATAATGTAATATTTTACTTTTTAGTTATAGTCTTTATCACAGTTTTCATTAATAAAAGTGCAATAAAGACTGTTATTATAAAGAATTCCTCATTGAGGTTTTTGGATGATTAATTAAAACTTTACTAACAGTGAAACTGAAATACATGAAAAATCGTTTTCCTCCAGAATTTCCCAATATAGAGATTCTTTGTTTCTTATATTCTGAATTCAGTTTTCACGATCTTTATTAGAAAAATATTTGAAACTTTAGTAATATTAATTTATTTCTGTTTCTTTAGTTGCTATATTTATGATTGTTTAAACGTTATATTGAATGATAAAGTATTTTGTAAAATTAGCTTTTACTGGTGCAACGTAAAATATAAAAAAAATTAGAACATTTAGAGAATTGAAATATCATATTAATTTCTGCTGCTGAAATTAATAGAATATTTTCAGTCAATCGAATAAATTATATAGTTTAGAGTTTTTTTGAAGGATTTTTATATAAATCTAAATTTATGTGAAATTAGGAGAATAATATAAAAGTGTTCCAAAGTTGAATGTTTTGACATTAAAAAATATTGAATAAAATGAAATGAATATATATACTATATATACTATATAATACTATATACTAATATATATATATATATATATACTAATATATATATATATATATATATATATATATTCCAAATAAGGGATTTTTTCTGTGAGGCATCGGTGGACAGTGGTCAAAATTATTGACACCTCGTGACCCGAAAATTACGACAAAAGAGACATACCAATTTAAACAGCAAAAGACAAAAACAAAGCAAAACATTAAAAAACATCACCACATGAAATAAAAATATATATAAAAACTAAAACTACATAAGAATATTTAACCAAAATTAAAACGAATAACTCAAATTAGGAAAACAAAAAGAGAAAAACCTACCCGGCACAGAAACCAATTACCGATCTACCGATTTCTAATTATAATACAATGTAAATAAAGGAAAATGTATATGAGCGCCATCTATTTCACTAATATTTCATTATTTCTTTTATTTTTTTAAGAAAAAAAAATATTTTTTTCTTTGCAATATACAGGAAAAATTAAACGAACCAAGGTGTGCTATCAAATTCTTTAAAACCAATATTACTCAAAAAATATTTGTTTTAAGAAATATATATAGATATTTGTAATGCCTGTATGCATCACTGGTTCATGTTGCCATTCTTTTACGGTAAAACATCACAAAGAATACTTTGGCGTCATTGATGCTACAAAAAATAGAGATTTATGCAAAATTTTAAGAAGATATCAGTATTATCAAAAAATCAAATGAATAAACGCATTGAATCTCACAAAGAGATCTTTATTCATCAGCAACTGCAAAATCTTTGGAATAGTTTCGTTGTATAAGCAAACTATCGAGCAAACAGCTTAATATTCCGTAAAAGACACTTTCAGTTTCTCAACAGGATATTAACTGTCTGCTGATCTTGCACACTGGCTTTTGTCCGCCCACCAGGCCGTTAAGCCCAGGAAAAGCATTAAAGGACAAATGCGATGGCAATTGCAGTTGTCTAGACAGATCAGTAGCTTAAGAAGATTTTTCATTCCAACTATCATGTCCAACTATTTACTTTTGTTCTTGAAATTCATACGGAAAGTATTAATTCTTAGATTTTTTATTTTCTTGCATACGAACTATAGAAAAAGTATTATAATCGTCAAAAATTCAGACTCTAGATTTTGACTAATTTCAGATTTATCTTATTTAAAAAACACTTTTTTGGCATTATGCCTGCATGTATGCCAGTCAATATATCTGTTTGTCCGTGAACATAATAACTTAAAAATGCTAAATGGCTGAAATTTGGTATGTGACATTACAATTAAATTTATAGATTTCTATCCAATTCTGAGGGAAATACATTGGCGAGAAGTCTGATTGATTGTTCCAGGTACATGTAAACTTGATAACAGCAAAACGCAAAGATGTAGGTAGACAAAAATTTAGTACACTGATTTAGCATCTAAAATACAGATATTTAATAAATTTAGAGACAAATTCCTCTTCGCGGAACACTCTATACACTTTTAGTGGGCCCCCTCACATGTTGGTTTAAATGGTAATGAGAGAGCGGATAACTTATCTAGGGCACCCTAAGCTTTTTTATGGCGATGCAACACTAACTTGTTTTGAAATCTCCTCTACCAAAAAGATGGAGTCGACTGCTCATTGGAGAGTCCCACCTGCTCACCTTTGGTACTTTGCTAAGACTATCGATTGATGTCACCGTCTTGATATCTCTAAAAACAGCAAATGGCTCTGTCTCTCGTTTTTTTTGTGAGTGGACATATCAAATCCCTCACTTTCCAACACGGACGGAGGATCTTTACTGAATTTCCTTGGGGCAAGGCAGATCAAGCCTCCCCCGATGATATTTTCAAATGTTTACATTTTACTTTTTATTACATGCTTACATTTTACTTTTTATTACATGCTTACATTTTA
>JAPMOQ010008662.1:194102-210296 GCA_026543055.1 Argiope trifasciata | reverse complement strand
CTGCAGTCGCCTAACGTAACTCATCCAAATGGGCGGGGTTTCGACATCAATAGCCATGGACCTGATTATTACCAAGACGGGTTAAACAAATTTGTCCAGCGGTGTGATTAAGGCCTCAACATGTTTGGTGATTATGTAGGGAAGTGACTGACGCATGTCTTTTAATTGCCATTGGTATCGTGGGTCTATTGTTTGTAAAAAATGCTTCCTTTGCCTTGTAAACTTTTTTTTGGATAAGTCCTTGAAAAATATTTTTCCGATGTGTTCCTTATTCCATTTATTCGGACACCTAGCAATTCGAATGTTGAGTAATTAGGTATTTGGATAATGTATAAATACAATGTGAATAATATAAGGCATAGTTCTAGAGCATCTTTGATTTATACATTTTTCGGAGATAAAAAGATATAAGTCGTTGCCCGGGTTTTTTTGGTAACTTATAAATTGGAACATTAATCATTCATTATACTTTCAAATTGTTTTAAGAATTATCTTAGATTAAAAATATTTTATTAGCTCTTTGCCCGATTTATTAGGATGCCTTACTATTTGAATATTGGCCATCCATACTATGATATTATTCTCAAAAGATTGGATAGTAAAAAAATATTTAATTAAACTAGTTGTTACTCATTTCTTTGGAATTCTAATGTTGAAATGGTGGTGACGATTTTAAATATTTTTTATTTTGTTTCAGAAAAATCTTTCAATTGTTCAAAATTAAACTATAAAAGATATTTTTCTAAAACAGAATAATTTGCTGAAGTAACAGTTGCCCAATTGTTTTAGAGGTTTAATTATTCGAATACAATCATCCGCAGTAATTTTACCTTGTGTTTAGAATTATCAGAAAATAGAAGTATTTTGTTAGAGATTTCGTAGTCGAATTTACTCAGAATTTCAGATTTGTTTATGAGATCTGAATAGCGATCATGCACTGCTGTCATAGAGTTGGAGGAAATTTTTGATTTTGCTTAGTGACTTGCACCATAAAAAATTTAAAAAAGTCAAGAGAACAATTATAACCCAAAACTTTCTGGCATAATAAACAAAATAAATTTCTGACAAAAGAACGCAATACTTAACATTTTCGTACAATGGATACAAAATGTTTTTTGGCCTGAATTTAGCATATTTACTGAATCCATCCTATCAATTTTGGCAAGTTATTTGGTGATGAATCAATGACATGCGTTAAAAGTATCCAAAAATAGTGTTTTAGGCAAACTTTTGTTTACTGATTAAAACAAAAAATTTGATCGGAAAACTGCACTTGGAGACTGAAATATGTAAATTTGAAATATTTAGAACATTGCATTTCTGAATTATTGTATTTACATGTTTAGTATAGTTGCCCGTGGTTGGAGTTGGCTTAAAATTTGAAAGGTGTCTACACTCTAGATTTGTTCTCCCAATTTTATTTATCTAGCTCTCGTTTTTCATTTTGTTGATTTACATTCTGACAGCCAACAGACTGACTTCTTATGAACAGAATTTATTCAAAATTTGATAGAAATCTGAAAATGTGGTGTAAATACCATATATCAAATTTTATCCATCTTGGTTAAAGTGTTTATGAGTTATATTTGTCACAGATAGTCAGACAGACAGTGATTTTTAAAAAATATGTTTTACTACTCAGGAGGGTCTAAAAAATGAAGATAAGCCAAAATCTCGAATTTGAATTTTTTTGAAATTTATTACACTTTATCAGTACTACGTGTAATAAAAGTAAAAATATTTATGAGTTTATTCATAACAAACTATAAATTTCATATTGTTGCTGCATAAATATCCTTATATATAAGAAAGTAGATAACTTGAACTGAATTTATGTGGTCTTAAACAACAAACATTTCAAATATTACGGTTCTTTCTCTTGATAACGAAAGCTGCTTTTGGTTCAAAAAATTACAAATCGGAGAAGAAACCATTTTTTAAAAACTTTATTATTCTATTTCTTATGCGATAGTAGTTTGGCTAAAATAATTAAATCTGTATTTAGTACAATATTTTAGTACTTGTTGTGATAGTAATGTGTTATAATATACATTAACTGAATATTTGTTAATCACTTATCTGTTTTATTCTCTTTTCTATGTAATAAGATGACACCTTCTATTTTGGGAATATTTTCTTATTTTGATTCAAATGGAAATCAGTGAGTACTTAACTTATCTATGTATTCGAAATAATCTTAAGACTGAATTATAATCGTTATGAATGGTTTATTTTTTTTGATTACAACTATCAAAATTCAATAAATTGATGTATGCAAGGCATTTAGGCAAATCAGTTAAGCGGTTAAAAGTATGGAAACATTTTTATCTGGTTTATATATCATTAATTCATAAACTTTAAAAGTTGCTTTCCTCAACTTAAGTGGCTTAAACCAAATGGCTTGCCTATTCAACAGAGTGCTTTTTTAAAAGATTTTCTCTAAAAGAATTAGATCAGAAACGTGGTGGCCCAAGACACGCAATCTTATAAATGGAATTTCTGATCGATTGCTTTTAGATTGGAGCAAATCAAGAACAGCTTTACTGATCCTTTTTAACCGATTGGCTGAAAAATGAAATGGATTCCAACTGGACAGAATATTAAGCATCTGTTTCCAGAGTCAAGATTCAGATTTTAATTCTGAGAGTGTTTTTTGCTCAAACAATCTAACAATGTTATAATGTCTTCTTTATATGAAATGTTTTATTTATTAAATTTTTTTTAATGTAGCTTTTAGAGTACATGTTATAATGTAAAGCAGGATTATAATTAAAGTATAAGTTTCAAAATGCTATAAAAAAGAACCATTGATGATAATGATGTCAAATTTGAACGGCCTATTATTGATGAAGGCGGAAAGCGTATGGCAGAAGAAAAAAAAAATTAGTTTAAAATTTTAGCAACAGATGGCGCTGTAAACGGCAAGAAATGTATATTCAATTATCTGTCATGTACACAACACATTTCAGTGCTATAAACCCGCCAGGTACAGGGCTGTTCCTTATTTCACTTCTCGGACGTTGTCATGGTTGTCTCACTTATGGACCGTGCTCTGCTGGTAAAGCTGTATTACAAGAACGATGATTGTGTAAGAGTAGCTCTGCAAAAGTTCAGGACACTGAAGGGTATAAATTAAGGCGTTGGTCGAATGAATGTTGTGGGTGTGAAGAAAATGATGCAAAAATTCGAAACGACAGGTTCGTTTGATGTGCATTCTGGAAGAAGGGGAGGAAACTAGTGCATTCGATGGTAATAGAAGAGGTACCACAGCATTACTGGAGGGATCGGCAGGTGATGGGCAACAATGCAGTGCACGAGGAATTGCCCGAACATTGGACAGGCTTACGAGCACGGCGCTGAAAATTATATGAAACATCCTGCAATGCTATCCGTACAAAATTGGTCATGTGCAGGAGTTGTTTGCGTCTGACCTGCCAACAATGGAGACGTTTGCGTTAGAATTGTTTGCTCGCATGGAAGGGGATAATGAATGGTACGAATACAGGTAACCCACAGCAACGAACTACAACAAATAGTAACTAAACGTTAACTTAACTCGTAAACGTTTAGTAATAACAGGCATATCACATAAATCGGACAGACAGAAATCAGCAGAAGGGAGAATCTTCTAGCTTCACTCCAAACGGCTGCAATTCTTCACAGTCTCCTTCTTTTAGCTGTATTCAGCTGTCAATACACTACTAAATGACTGACTACACCACACATGACTCGATGATGCTTCATCAATAAATTCAATTCAGCAAACCCTTGAAATCCGCAAAACGCTTGCACTTCGTTAGACTGATCCAACTATTCTTTTGTCTGTTCAAGACGCAATCACGACTGAATTCGGCTTCTGACTGCCGGCTTTTTATAGATTCTGGTGTTGGGAAAGAAAGTTCTGGAACAATCATTGGCTTTTAATTGGCTCCATTGCTAAAATAATTTTGGAAGATTTTAGTATTGTCTATTTCGTCTCCAAAATCGCCAAATCCGGGGATCACTGATTTCAGCATCCTATCAGCATCCAACAGAGCTGATTGTAAAATGGTCTTACCAATGATTAAATGCACCTTTCTGGGAAGCAGTATTACAGGTTTGAAACAATATATTTTAATGTTCATCAAATCTTAACTAATTTTTTTTGGTTTATAAAGAGTTTTTAATTTTTTTGATAATGTGTTTTCTGGTTTTATCGTGAAGAACATATAATCTTTCTTATTTTTAAATAATTGAAATCTTAATTGCATCTCAAAATTATACAAGTTACTGATTAAAAGTATATTCCCACACTTCAAAGTATATATGGGTTTTTAAAAACGAGGCTTTTCATTTTAAGAATCACTTTCAAAAAAGAAACTTCCCCAAAGAACACAAAATAATTGCATTTTATTATTGAAACGACTTACTAAAAAATTATAGTAACAGCATGCGTAATTTAAGCAAATAAAGCATTCGTCTTAAAGAATAGAAATCATAATCTATTTGATAAGACAAATTTGGATTTGAGACTTGTTCTATAAATCGGTAGAGTAACAAAGCAAAAATGGCTGATATCCTGAAAGAATATACCGCAATAATGGTTATTTTGCAAAAAAATTTTCATATTCAATCTTTGAATCAGTTATTCTTAAGTAAAATAATATGATTTTCTGATGTATTTTTTTCAAAAATTTGATAGATCGTTTAAAAAAGCATCAAAATATTTTCAAAAGCACTTAAAGTAAAAGTAATGGTGTTTATTGAAATAAAATTAATGCTATTTTTTAAAAAAATGTGTTAGATAGAAAATGGAAATCTAAGTTGTTTCATTATTCATTTTTATTTTGCAGGAAAACCTGTTATTTAATGGAAAAAGTTATTTTTTCACGCACAGAAGGAAAATACTTTCTAATGACAGTTTTTGTGAAAGAAATATTTCTCAATAAAAAAATGGGAATCTCAATAAGCGCCATTGAAATTCATCAACATTTGCATAAAAATTTTCTGGACAATTTTTATTTGATGATTTAAAAGGGAATTGTATAAAAAAATGCATATATTTGTTTTGTTCTATTTTTAGTTTTTTTTGCATACAAATGAGAAAAAAATTTCCAATGATGAAAAAAAAAAGCCTTAGCTTTCAAAAACACAATAATAATGTAATTGAACAATTTCAAAAATTGCTAATAATTGAAGTGAATTTTATAAATAAATAATTATTCAAATGTATACGGAGTGATTTAAAACTTATTTAAAATTCGTGGGGTGGTAGGGAATACCTCAGGAAATCAGTTTCATATAGGAAAATATGTCTATAAATGTTATATGCATGGATGAAATGGACAAGAGAAGTGAACACAAAGAAACAGTATAGTTAAGTGGTTACGAATGTGACTTTTATTACAACAAGGTAGAGTACAAGTTCGTGGTAGGCGCTCATAATTGTTACTATTTACACGAATCGCATCCAAAGCGCAATTGCACTGGCCACCAAGCATTTTCGGAAGTGTCTAGCATTTCAATGGCAAGGGCTGCAGAATATTCGCCGAAATATGTCGTATCAATATAACGGAGTTTCAGACAATAACATAATTGTTGTGGATGGTTACCTGAACCCAACATTCGGAGCTCAGTGGATCGGTAGGTGGTTTGGACACCCAGGCTATCTGACTTAACACCCATGAATTTATTTTTGTGCTGGGCCATGAATAACCATGAGACTCTATCGACAATGAAATGGACCTTATTATACGAATAGAGGCAGTCTCAGGCATTGTACGTGATATGTATACGGGTGGTCAATATAACGGTTCTATGAATCATGTGTTAGTGTAACTGATAGCAAATTTAAGAACCTACTGTGAGCTTATATTTTACCTTATTGGAATGAAAACCACATTCCTTGCCATTTAACTGCACCTTTCCCTTGTGTTCATTTCGCTTGTCCATTTTGTCTATTCAAATAATGTTTGCGGGCATACTTTCCTATGTGAAATCGGTTTTCTGACATATTCCTTACCTCTTAAAGAAATTTGAAAGATAAGTTTTGAACCCCCCTGTATAACGAATAAATTTTTGTTCAAATAAATATAATAAAAAGATAAAATAAAATAAAATTTATTGGTAATTTTAATTGAAATATCAGATATCTCGAATTGTCATAGCCATTCAATTTCAGTTTGCTGTAAATCTGTATCGACAACTCTTTGTAAATTATATCACATTATGAATTTTGTGTTATAATTTCATATTACAGGTCGTAACAAAATTAATCGGCTGCTAGCATAGATCCAATAATTTATACAGACGGCAGAAGGTATTGTAAGGGTCTCAAGAAAAGTGCTAAAACATCAAAAGAAGAAGTTTTAGCATTGCATTATTTTAGAAATTTTTATACAAAATGAAGAAAAATACTTAAAAATGTAAAGAAGAATGTTGTGCATTTATGTAGCGTTACTTAACTACACCAAAATGTGTAGGATTTTAAAAATAATATTTTATTGTAATTAAATCAGACACATCTTTTCGCTATTTTCCTTAAATATGAAAATTTTCCTTGGAAAGTGAAGATATCTGAATTATTAAATAAATTCAAAAATGTCAACGCGTAATTTGCTAAAAGCTTTGCTTTTTAATATTCCATTTTCTTTCTGATTCATTAAAGTGCTTTAGAATACCAATTCTCGAAATAGAAGGTAAGTGATCGCTTAATATCAACTTGAATTTGCTTCTTTTTTGCTGTAAAGGGTCCTTTTTAATATTTCATCTTTAAACATAATAGTTTTAAATTACTCAAATGCTTCAAGTAATATCAAATTAAAAGTTAATTTAAATTTCCTTTCAATTTCGAAATCAAATCAATCCCCAATATTAAATGAAAAAAATCAGTTTCAGAAATATTTGTTTGAATAAACCTAAAATGTCCCTAAAATTCAATAAATAATGGAATGAAATATGATTATTAAAAATGGAAATTATCAAAAAAGGGTTAAATTGTAATTTTGATTTTTATCAAGAAAATTTCAGTGACATAATGTAATAATAATTTATAAAAATATCAAATTTTTCTTATCTCTTTCTATGATCAATTGATCTAATGGGAAAAGTTCTTTTCGAATCGATGCATTTGGAACTGGGAATTGTTCAGGAATCTTCGTCAGAATTTCTTGTAAGTCTACTTAAAGTTTAAAGGAGAGATCCTAAGAATCGTGTAATTTTATAAATGGATGTATTAATTGATTTTCGATTTATATACTGATATAGCGAACTAGCATTAATCCACTTCATTTCTTTTACGATTTTATAGAAAGTCTGCCCTTTTTCTTGAGGAGAATATATTAATGACGCATTTTAAATGATGGATTTCGAACTGACAATGGCGAGATTAGAGAAACGAAGCATCATGAAAGAAATTAAATATTTGTTTATGATGGTATTTAATTAATGCTAATTTTCTTCCCATTAAACATGAAAGTGACCAATTTAGTGTTGTTATAGAGTATAAACGTATGCAAGTACGTTTATTTTTGGAGAATTCAGGTCAAAATTCAACGGAAATATTCGATTTTGGTTGCAAGTCAATGCAAAGTTACTTCTTACGATTCAATGGGTTATTATAGACACATACATAGGCAAACTTACAAGTAGTTCTTTATTTGGTAGACAAAAATCCAAAATTTCCTTGCTGTACGATTTTGTTGTTAATACGATGTAATACAATTTTGTGGTTAATATGAGAGAGTACATTTGTTGCTAATACGATACAGTCTACAAGGCCTCGGTAGCCTGGTTGGTAGAGTGTCAGTCTCGTAAACGAACTCGGGTTCTGCCCTCGTCTCGACCAAAGACCGCCGTGTTGGCTAATGGCAGTTGGGGCACGTTAAATATGTCGAGACTGCAAAGTCCTCCAAGTTCTCATAACAAAACAATACCTCTGGGGGTACTGAATCAGGGATGAGGCGGTCTCTGATTTGGATCTAAAATTCTGACGTTGATGGATGAATGAGTGTATGAATGAATTCGACCACCCCCTAAAAAGGGTTGTGTCGTGTGTGTGAGCTAGAAGTCGGACTTCTGCCCTCTGGGTGCTCAGGGGTCTTTACCCCCAGAAGCTACTGCACCCCCTTTCCGTGAAAAACATGGACACAACAACAACGATACAGTATAATTTTGGTGTTAATATTTATATCACAGTATTTTATCTGTGTATTTTAATATTTATATAATTATTTATATTTTATCTATCTAACTCAATGAATGTATAAGTGGTAAGTCAAACTTACAATATGAACTTAATAACTACAATTTTGGCTTTAAGATATGAGATAAAATTATCTTTTTACAATTTGTTGCACTTTTTCCTTTATGTGCTCACAGGCACAAGGACAAACAAATTTACAGATAAACTATTTTTGAAGAGACTAGACTTAAATTGTGATAAGAATTCAAAATTTTAATAAAAGATATTATATATAAAAGATCTGTGTGTGTATGCATATTCCACATTTTATCTATCCTGCTCATTGAGTATGAGATATGTAACTTGAAAATTTACTACAAACTATGAAAGTACTTTACAAACATCTTCCATTTTGAAAATAGTTAAGACAAGATGTGAATTTTCATACGCATATCTTAGTATGGTTTAAAGTTATTTTATTAATAAACAGACGAGTACAGAGATTAAATTTGCAAATACTAAAAGAAATAATTAAAAATTTGATAGAATTAGAAGCGTCTAGAATTTTAACGTGAACATTGCATAAGTACTAATCTTAGAGTTCTAATTCTGTATTAAATCTCATAATCAAGCATACGTAGCATAGGCGAACTTTTTTATTTCAATTATGACTGACAAGAAGAAGTGGCTCATGTATATGAATTAGATGGTAAAATTATTAAGGGGAATTTGTTATAGTAGAAGTTTGTGCAACTTTTTGAATGTTGAAATTAAAAAAAAAGACATGCTCTAGGTATATGTTTTTATATTTGAAAAAAATAATTTAAATTTTTATATCTGTTTATATTTTTGTTAAAATTCGACAGTTCAAAGAATTCTGAAATAATTTTGGTTTTGAAAATTATTTTTTAAAGTAAATTATATGACCGAAAGAGTTTTATCTTATAATAAAAATATCATAAAAGAATTACATAAAGGTATTTTTCCATTCTTCTTTTCATTATAGTACAATACATTTTTCGATTCATGGTAAATGCAAAAAGCAGTTGTTTTTCTAAAGAAACTCATTACAAAGATGGGTTTTATGCAGACACATAAGGAGTTAAACACATAATAAGAACATTCTACACCAATTTTGTAATAAGAATCTGAAGTGAAGCAAAACATAATAAAATATACAACACTGAGACATATTTAATAAATCAAAATAAATATTTTCACAAAGGATAAAAATTGGAATTTTAATATTTTTTAGTCGTTTTCAGGGAAAATGGATCTATAAAAATATTTTAAATAAAAATATAATTTTTTAAAAATTATTATCCCAGATATTTTAAGCTAGGAATTCTTAACAGAGAATGAGAATTCAACCCAATAGAATCAACATTTATCATCGTCTGAGAAATAATGACTGAGAAAAATAACCATAGCAAACAATATACTACATTATAAGGGGGGAAATTGTGGTCATTTTGTAATTTTCCATTTATAGCGCAATTTTTCCATTATAAAGGGAAGCTTACCTACCATAAAAGGAAAATGTAGATCATATTAGTAACAATGGCAACGGATTAACTGTAGATTTTCCATTTTCTACTTCAAAAATAATTAATGAAGAAAATGTATTCATAAACTCAGTTCTATAAATCTAAAGAGTTTAATAGGGATAGAAAAGCAAGAATCTATTTAATTCTTAAAAAAATTCTTTCCTGAAAACAAAAATAAACTCTAAAAAATCTTTTTACAATTTTTTTTTTTGAAATCAACATATTTTTTAAATTTGGGCCTTTATTGTTTTCTTTATATAGATGATATTAAAGAAATGAAATTTTAAATTATTTTTAGCCGAAACAAAGTTAGCATTAATTATTTAACATTAAATTTTTGATTCTTCACCATTTTTTATGTTTGTAATTAATGGTTATGATTGATACCAAGAAGAATATTGTAAAAAAAGATATCGGCATTCTATTTTGAAATCATCTTTTTGATTTGAATGGTGAAATACAGTGGTCTTCGATTTAACGAACCTCTATTTAACGAATTTTTTTTCTCTTCGATCAAAATAGAGACAATCTCTCTTTTAATGAATAAAAAAAAACTCATTTACTGAATTATTTGGATAACCAAAATTTTTTTTGTTAATTTGGACTAGAAAAATACTGAATTGCTTTTCAAATAACTAGATTCAAATGAAGCATATTATTCGAAATGAAAATAATTGAAGTGATTGAAAAGTTAAACATTTTATATTAATTCTTAGAAAAATGCTTTAGTAGCATGCCTTGAAACATTTTGAATCACCATGAAATAAAAAAATGTTAATCAACAAGCAACAATTGAAAATGCTTTTGACGAATGGAACTAATCCGGAAGAATAATTAATTTATATCAAACTAGCAGCACCCGCAGACCGTAGCCCATGGCATAACATCCAAGGAGAAATATCAGCTTTAAACTTAAATCTAGCCATTACTCTATATGACATGGGCATTAAACAAACATAAAAATATAGTTAGAAATCATCAAAAACCACAAGAGAATTTTTTTAGGACACAGAAATATTTAGACTTTTAAAAAGATAAAAATATGTTCACGCCTTCTCCAATAAATGCCCTTACAAAGTGATACAAATATATCAACTATTGGGAAGCAATGAATTTTGATCGCTGATTAAAATCAGACGTAAACAAATAAAGGTATTTTACGCGCATGGCATAACCCATACTATTTGCGCATGCGCAGTTGGAGGTTTTCGTATATGCTCAGATAAGTGCAAAGCACTATTTTACGTATGCGTAAATTGTAACCGGAAAATAATTGAAATCGCAATTATAAAATTCCTTTTTTATTTTGAAATGACTTCAATATATTGTTACGAACGTGTAGTTTTGCTTTCCCGCTCTGATACTGTCATCGTAAGGAAGAGAGATTGACAGTAATGTGTATTGAATAGTGAATGGGTGTGACGTCAGAGGTCCCAAGGCTTGGCGACAAACTTGGCGACCATTTGGCGACTTGGCGACGAATTTGGCGACTTTGGCGACAAAATGGAAAGTACCTGAAACATCGAGAATTTTCCCGATCCGTCCACTAGGAGCCGAGATCCAGCTAGAACGCTCCTGATTGGTCCAGAAGATGTTTAGCCACGCCCTCCATCACTATATAAGGCAGGCGGCTGAGCCAAGTAAGTGTGAAATCAATCGGGCGAAGTCGAGGGATAAAGTCAAAGCGAAGCAGCGGAGTAAAGGGAAAGGAGGAAGAATCCATTGGAGTCAAGCCGAAGTGCGGCAGTGGAGATAAGCCGAAGCTGTACGGCCTGGTGTTCAACGAAGACAAGTAGCGCTGTGGAGTTTATTGAGAAGACCTAAGAGATAGAGGTCTTGAACTGTGGAGTCCTGAACGGAGGACTGCTAATCTCTGTGTGGCATATACTGACGAAGCCTGCGTCGTGTGTCGTAGCCCGTTGTGCCGTCGTCGGGAACGGAGCTGTCCCAAACTAAGGAGTAGTCCCGTTGTGCGAAGTAGTAAGTCGACAGCAGGGGCAAGAAGAGACAAAGGAATAGATCAGCCTGTTCTGGAGAGACCCAGGAGGTGTAAAGCGAATCCCTTAAAGATTCCCTCTCCGGCTGAATCCTGTCTAGCCGCTCTGTGGACATTGTCACTACAGAATTTCTGCCTGTGGACTACTATCTGCTGTGTGTTGTCCTGTGTATTCGTCTCGGCTGTAAATAGTTGTCTCCTGTACATATTTGTGTTGTGAATATTTGTCATCTTTGTGCTGTCCTGTCCTCGTCCTGTAAATAAACGTCTGCGTGTGTTCGTCAACTAAA
This sequence comes from Argiope trifasciata, assembly GCA_026543055.1. Lineage (NCBI taxonomy): Eukaryota > Metazoa > Arthropoda > Arachnida > Araneae > Araneidae > Argiope > Argiope trifasciata. Next base: position 198,302 of record JAPMOQ010008662.1, on the reverse strand, counting down.
GGACTGATCATTGTCATTGTGTGCATCATCTAACACCATACACAACCACTATATATACAAGTTTAAAAGAACCCGACGGATTAATATAGGAAATCCGTAACAATATTTAAAATTTATCCAATAAATGCTCTACAAAATGGTACAAATATCCTTAATATCAGTAAAGTATTTCTCGAACTATACAGACGGCTTTCTTTTATACTTTGTATAGATAACTAAATAGAAATATAGTAAAAACAGAAATGGATAGCATGAAGAAATTTGCTTTTTTCCATTTGCATAAAACATGGTTTAATTGCATTAAATTAAACTCCAAATTTAAAAATTTATGATAGACATTTTAAAGAAAATTATTTTAAACAAATGTAATTTTTATTCAGTGTTTTCAGATTATATGTTTAAAATTTAGGATAAGACCTTAAAATAGAAGAATCCAAGCGGATGATATGTTTTCATAAAAATGTTTGTTATTAGTTTTTTTTAATCATATAATTATATTCCTTTTCTTTTGAAATCAGGAATAGCAATTTTTCTTTTTTTATATTAAAAAATAACAGATTTCCCGTATATTTATGCAATTAAAATGGGAAATCTTCAAAAAATGAAAATTTATTAGCATAATTTATGGATCTGAGATTTAAAGAATTACACAAGAAACTTACAATATCATTTTCTAGAATTTTAATCATTTTATTCTGTCTGAAACTATCTCTTTAATATTATGTTCATGCGACATTTCCTTCTAATAAATTTATTTAAAGTTTAATTCAGAATAAAATTAAAGAACGTTTCTTATTTTGAGAAAACTAGTTTGTTCCTAGAAATTCCAAGAATCTGAATAATTGGAATTCCAAACAATGACTTTTACTAGAAAGGAGAATTCTGAAGAAATAGCGTAGATTTTTTATTTTTTCTTCATTAGTTATGTTACGTTTTTATTCTGATTGACTCTAAGCAAAAATCGGACTGAATTAGAAAACTTAATTCAAAAGCTGATAAGCATTTCTTCTTCTGTCTTAGCTGGAATATAATTTTATCTAAAGAAGATATGGTATTTTTCTATCTATTTTTTAACCAATGGAAATTTTAATAATAGGATAACTAAACATTAAAATGAATGAAATTTTTGAGACTTGTTCTATATTGAAAGTTTTATTTGCTACAAATGTTTGGGTTTTCAATTGCTTTTTAATTAAAAAGATGTTGGATTAATTCTGCAATGCATTATAACACAAAAATACTCGGAAACATTAAAAAAATTAAAAGTTTTTTATTATTTACTAGATATACATCGTATATATTCTTATTGTAATAAGCAAATAAGGAATTTTAAATTTTAATTAAATGTTGAAAGGCATTATATTTTAGGGAAAATGTTTGATCATTTATCATGATGCCATAATCATATATCGAACGAATTTTGTCTCAATATGTATCTACATCATTTTGTATAAATTAATTTGATATTTACAAATTATCTATTATTTACATTTTAAGTTAGCAATTGAGAATAGAAATTTTTTTTGATTTAATATTTGGCTAGTATAAAGGGAAACTGAAAGATAATTGGATATATTTTTGCAATAAAATAAATTCCATGACTTCAAACTCAATATAGGAAAGCGGATCTACGAAGACTTGATTTACAATATAAAATCGGAATAATTGCAATGATTTTTTTGAATTATTGATGAATTAGGATGGAACTAAGAAGTTTTTGAAAAATTCATCATTGGATAATTTTCTGAGATGTTTAGAAAATGCCTTACATATAATGTATACTTTAAAGTATAGCTATACCTTTTTATATAGAATTATATCCTAAAATATAACTATATCTTATAAGTAGAATTATACCTTAAAATATAGCTTGGAATTATATTTTTAAAGTTATAGTTATATTTTATTTACTATCAAACTATTTACTGTTTGATTTAGAAACTATTCTGAAAGCGAAGGAGTATCGAAAACGAAGGAAATAAATAAAATACTTCCTTGATAACATAATTAGAAAACTTTCTGATATGCCCTCACATATCTTATTTTAAAGATGAGTAAAATTTTGATATTCCACAATTGCTATAATTTATTATTTATATGATGTAAACCTCATACAAATACATAGCATTTTCTCTTTTACGAGGAATGTATGGCACTGCTGTCACTCAGGCACTAGGAATCCATCTCGATATGTAAATTTCCTCTGATGATAGTAGAAAAAAATGATAGTAGAGCCAATATTTCTAATGTTGGCAACTTTTGTAACTAATTTTTTTTTACAGAATTAATCTTCTCATGTTTTTCACAATCTATGTATGAATTGTGGTTTTATTTCATTCATTCATTTTAATTATAAATGCTCCTAAACAGTGAAAATTATTTCATGGTCACCCTGTATTTTCGTATGCATAAGAATAAAATCAACAAAGCATAAGTAGCTTACTGTTTACGATTGCTCACTATATTTGGTAAATTTTTCAAAATTTTATATTTAATCAGGCTGTGGTATTAGAAATTGTTACTTTTAGGAAAAAAAGAGAATTAAAGTAAAAAATACACTTTTGAATTCATAGATAAAGACATTATTATATAGTTGATAAAGTCATGCATTTTTCCTTGAAAACAAAAATTTGCATGATTATAAGAAAGCGAAGAAGATAGAATGCAAGTTGCTAAGTAATTTATAAAATTTTAACACTCATGTTCGAAAGGAAAAAGATATTTGATCCAGCTTTTTAAAATTCCTTCTACGAAATATTGAAAGACTGAATTATGGGTGGAACGTGCTTTTCTTAAATATATCTTGCATTTTAATTAATATTAAATGTCTTTTATGTTTCAGAGAATAATCAATTAAAAATATAAAAAGGATTTTGTTTAGATTAAAAATGTTTCAGTTTATCAGTGGTGTTTCTGTTATCAGTTTAACAGGAGAAATGCTTCTAAAAATGTTTGCTTATAAACATCAAAATAGGAAGATATGATCATGTTTAAAACTATGAAGAAAAATTGAAATTCCTAAAAAATATGAACACATTTACAATATTTCTTATTTTCTCCTGAAAACGGGAAAAAAATTAGTCTCTTATATTTTCAACTTAAAATATGAAAATAAAATAAAAATTGTTTCATATGCAAGTTTGATATACATGCAGTATTAATGTAAGGAAACGATTTCAAAATTTTGATATAAAAGATATTGATGATATAGAATTTTTCATCAACTTATATTTTCTTTGCGCAAGTTGTGCTTTTTAAATATACGTGCATTTCTTATACAAAACATTATCTTTATAGCATTATTTTTCAGTCAATGTTCGTCTTTGTTATCTTTCATTCACATTTGTTTCCGAATAACTCATTTTTCTGTTTTTGACGTATTCATTTTGATGAAGAAACTTGTTTTTGATAGGAATTCTGGGAATTTTACAGAATTGTTAAGGATGTTTGTTTCTTTTCAGAGGGTAGAAAGTCCTAAGATTGAAATTATTTACTGAGTTTAAATAACATTTTGCCTTTATATGTTTTAAAACTAAATTTCGTTCCTTTTTTTATGCGAAGTATACAAACATATAATTTTATATATGTCAGATAGCTTCCCTGCTAGTTTTGATGAATGTTTTGGATTTGTTTTTGTTTATCAAATAATAAGTGTTTTGAATTGCTACATATTGATTTGTGAATAAGGTAATTAAAAAATATGATGAACTGAAAGTTCCGAAATTGGCAGGTGGATTTTTTAGAAAGTTCTCAACAATTTACAGATGTATTTTACACTCAGGAAGTACAATTCAGTTAAAATTAATATTGTTTTTCCTTCAACGTTTTTGTTAACTTTTCAATAAGTTTGTCCTTGGTTAAAGATGTTATTGTCTAAGATTGATAAAAATTAAAGGCATCTAAAACATTTTTTTCTAATGGCCGTTTGTTGTGTTTACATGTAATTTCAAACTTTTGTTACATTTAATTAAAAGTTTGGTAACACTGTTCTGAAATAGTAATTATTCCAAATTTTTAAAGCATCTTTACTATGCCTTTTCTTTTGGCCACTGAATTTTTTTTCGAAATTATGTGATTATAATCCAAGAAATTTATATTAAAATTTATCATATGTTTATTAGCATTACACTAATAAAATTATTCTTATTGTCATTACACACACACACACACACACACACACACACACACACACACACACAC